>OFHS01002956.1:0-18711 GCA_900245855.1 Calvadosia cruxmelitensis | reverse complement strand
TGTACGCAGCTCCCACCAAACCAAGCACCAATGCCAAAACAACTTATCTATGGTGATGAGTTTAACATGGTGTTTGTTATTTCACATTATTTTACGGAAGGTTCTTCCCATTTCACATGGCTTTCACATGTTTTTTATTCATTGTGTCATATTCCAGAACGAATCTGGGAAGCTGATTATCAGAGTATGGTTGAATAGGCATACAGTGGCAGAAGTCAGCTTACTTATATACCAATGTTGCTTTGAAACCGCGATTAATGAATCACGGCTAATAATCATTTCCCTCTCTGCATAGCATATTAATTATGGTGGAAAAGTTGTTTTGTACCAACCGGACTATGTCAAGCTTTTGATTTTTATTTAATTCCATCTGCATTGTGTTGTTTGCAGTTGGAAGATCACGCAACCAAGCAATCCTGCAAAGTCACGGGAGGTATCTCTGCTTCTTTGATGCTGTGAGTGCTTCTGGCTGTAGGTCTTCTTGTATGTAGCTGTACGTTTGAACAGGTCCGTCTTTAGGTACAGCAGGGCCTAAGGCACTTTTCCTAAATGGTTCTACTGTATCTTGGATAGTTGAATCGCCTCAAAATTGCAGTTCTGATAATAATTTTGCCAGTTGACAAATGAAGCAATTTGCTTTCCACTAGAACCCTGCAAGGTGGTGCAAAATCTAAATAATGTACATTTGATTAATATTACATCACCAGTAGAAAATGCTACACTTGTGAACCACAATGCTTCTAAAAGGCCACCAGTTAAGAACTCCAATTAACCCCAAACTAAAGTGCAACCATTTGATTAGTTGATTTTAGCGTAGCGTTCAGATTCAAGCTGCTTCAGGGGCGTCTCCTATAGAAAACTCGGCCATTGTGGTTCATGATAGTGAGAGATGGAAAAATACAGTGAACGCATTGCAGGTTCATCACGCCATGTTTCTTGGTGGAACAGATGCCACTTTCTTAGTACATGTAATAGTAGATCGTTTGTATCATGACTTTACGGTGAAACCTGTTTATAACGGTCACTGCTGGGACCTGAGAAAATGGCCTTTATAGATAGATGATCTTTCTGTCCAGGTTGATTCCTATAGAAAGTATCATTTTTGGGGTATGAAGAGTGGCCTCTATACACATGTGGGTGCTCTACAGAGGTGGCAGCTCATATAGTCTTGACTGTATTTGCTTGTGGTCTTAAGCTCTTAGGTGTTTATGTGATTTTTTGGACATTTATCTCTCCAAAACTTCAAATTACTGTCTTTTGTGTAGGATGATATCATGCTGCCACGACGTTTGGAATGCCAACTGGCTGCTGCTTCCGAGGAGCCAAACATGGTGAGCTTTACTGACATAAGGTCGGACTATGGTTCTACTATAATGCTGTGACACTCGTTGTTGTCAATTCTCTCTGGTTTTGTTGGACTTTGAGGGTTATTTTAGCTATCTTGTGTTTAATTATAATTCTATCAAAAATAGTGAACCTGTCTATATTAGTAACCTTTGGGACCTGAGTAGAATGACCGTTATAGACACGTGGCCTTTCTATCCAAGTAGATTTATATAACAAGTGTCACTTTGGGGTTGCGAAAAGTGGCATTTATACAGGTGACCCCTAATACAGATTTGACTGTATAATACACAGCTTTAATATTTCATGACTGACTTCAACAAACATTCTGTGCTGCCTTGGATAAGTAACAAGGTATATAAATGTGAAACAAATCACCTGTATTGGAATTCTGCAAGCGGTTCTTCATCATCCTTTATGTAAATGGCAGCTGCCCAGAAGGCCATCTATGCTCTGGTCTGAAAGACGACCCACTGTAAGACGTTTTCACGGTAGGTTGCTTGACTGGTGTGTTCTATTGTTTTTTCCTTTAGATTGTTGGTTGTCAATTTGTTCGTTTTCCTGAGGATGCTACACCTCGGTACACAAATTGGTCCAACTCACTCAGTCCGTCACAGCTACACACACAAGTGAGATTGATGACAGAAATCAAATTGTGTATGTGATTGCCATTCTGCGGCGCAGTTTGAAAGCAACCAGCTACCAAATCTTCTTAACTAAGAGTGGTGTTTGCTGTCTGGAGTTGGAGGGGGGCTAAAATCGCTGAAGGCATCTGCAAGAGAGGAGTCTAGCAGCATGCTCACTGAACTTTAGAGAGTGTTATTGATGCTTTCGACAGGTGGTCTCTCTAGACAGGTTGGACTTTGTGTTGTTTTTTTGCCTACTTGTATTTCATTGACTGAAGGCAGACTTCAGTACAATTACATAGAGTGTGCTGGTTGTAGGCTGTCAGTCGATACATTAAGGTTCTTCTGTAGACTTTTGGTCAGATATGGAGTTTGCTGCTGTAGGCTATTGATTGATGTATGTAGGAGTGTAGGTGCATTCTGCAGACTATTAGGTCAGATATAAATGTGCCTGCTGTAGCTGTTAGTCAGTATATGGAGGTGCCTGTTGTAGCTGTTAGTCAGTATATGGAGGTGCCTGCTGTAGACTGCTGGTCAGATATGAAGGTACCTTTTGAAAGCTATCAGGTCAGATATGGAGATGTCTGATGTAGACTGCCGGTCAGCATGTGGAGATGCCCATTGAAGATGTCTTATGGCACTGGAAAGTTATGTCTTGTGTTCTTCGTTTGCAGATATACACTTCTTTTGGACCTACCATCATTCAGCCATCTTGGTTCTGTGAGAGAGCGGTATTTGACAGAGTAGGCCCCTTTTGTGAGGATGGCAAGGTACAGACAACCTGCAATGATCAGAATGACCTCTGCATAACAGCCATCTATCTACACTTTATTATGTGCGCTAGATAGATCCTTTTGTATCGGTTTCAGTGTTAGCCAGTAACAAAGTAGTTTTACTTCGTTACTTTACTTAAGTAAAAGAAAAAGTAATTTACTGGTAACGAAGTAAAATTTTTGGAGAATAATTTTCTAATTACTTTTCTTAATATTTTTGTCAGAAAAGTACCTTTTTACTTCGTTACTTTCAAGTGCTCCAAGAAAATTACTTTCTTTTATGAAACTGAAGGACGCTGTCCTTTTGTTTCTCAGACAACAGATCTCGGATGTTCCAGCTGTGTTTTGATTCGCGGTTTAGACCTAAAAATCACGTGTTATCAGTTGTCTCGGTTGGAAGGAATCACGTGCTTTCCCAACTCTTTAAATGTGAGCACAATTGGCTGCCAGTGACAATTGTTGCTCGCAGTTTGTTGTTCTTTTGTGTTACTTGAAATTACTTTACTTTTCTCAGAAAAGTAGTTTTAAATGGCATTACTTTTCTACTTTACTTAAGTAAAATATTTCGAGATTACTTTTCTGGCTACTTAAGTAAAAAGATGAGATTACTTTTTACTTTTACTTAAGTAAAATTATGCAGTACTTTGGTGAACACTGATCGGTTTGTACTGCCAAAGATGTATGGGTGATCAACTGTTCATGACAACTACCTGTCTAGAATGGGCACTTTTTAGTAAAATCCCTAAGCAATATTTTGCATGAGAAAACCTATGTCAACAGTCACCTCTATATAACAGGTCACTTATCCATAATAGCTGCTTCGGTAAAATCCCTAAGCAATGTTTTGTACAGGCATAGACCAGCATTTGCAGTTGGTTTCAAGTACGCTTTGCTTTTACGTAATTTCCTCTGCTTTCAGGGTGTGCCTGAAGATCTTATGTTCTTCTATAAACACTTGCGAGGTGGTGGGAAGATTTCTCGCGTTGACGAGTGCCTCCTTGTTTATCGGTATCACAGCGAGGCTGCAACCTTCTCTGTGAAACAGGAAACAATCTGGGACTTGCGAGTGAAGACGCTGCAGCAAGACGTTCTGTCGTCATGGCAGATGTTTACAATCTGGAATGCTGGAAAGCAAGGTCGGCGATTCTTACGTGCGTTATCTCCTTCTATGCAACTTCGTGTAAGTTATGATCATCATCCTTTGTTTACCCTCGCATACTAATGAAGATGGCTGGCGAGCAACAAGCAACAATTAGAAGAAAACAATATTACAAAATTACAACATAATCATGTGTTTTGGAAAAGTTTCAACCTCAAGTGTATTTGTATTGCCGTTGGTTGTAATCATGTAGCCTAATTATGCTTATATATTCACTAGAAATAGGACGAAGTCCGATATTAAAAAGTTTCGATTTCCAATTTCAAAGGTTAAAATTCGGAAAACCGAATTCGATTTCGAATAACTTTTATTTCCTTCAAGAGTACAATTCTCCGAGCCAAAACAAGTATATGTGCAACACAGAGGCAGTTTACGAATTTATAACAACCTTGAACTTCAATGGATGAAAACTACACGAAAGCAATTCGCAAACGACAAACGACTTCAAAACTCGACTCATAAAACAGCAGCCACTTTATGACGCGCGTGCTCAACTTACTTGCAATTTCCCAATAGCCTAGGCCTACACGGCTTCAGAAAACTATAGGAACCTTGTTTTGGCATTGGTCTGACATAGAAAATCTTAAGTTCTGTATTAAAAAAATAATAATTTGCAAAGCCGATTTTTCAGCTTTGTTTTTTTCAATTTCGATTTTTAATTTGATTTCGAGTTTTAGTACCAAAGTTCGGGAAGACCGAATTTAAATTCTAGGCTCGTTCTATCTCTAACATTTACTATCTATTTTACAATGTGCATCACTTTTCTCGTATTATTCATTTTTCGCTTGTAAGATATCCTATACTCATTCTGTTTAAGTTCATCGTGATAGGAATAATTGATCATCAAATCATATT
Source organism: Calvadosia cruxmelitensis (assembly GCA_900245855.1). NCBI lineage: Eukaryota > Metazoa > Cnidaria > Staurozoa > Stauromedusae > Kishinouyeidae > Calvadosia > Calvadosia cruxmelitensis. Next base: position 13,954 of record OFHS01002956.1, on the reverse strand, counting down.
TAAAATATTCTTCCACTTTTTGGCATTTATTGTCACGTTTCGTGAGAACATATCAGTGGCCAAAGTTGATGTTTGTTTCATCGAAGTGTTGTTAAAGTTTTGTTCATTTCAACCGACCTATGTCAGGTCGTGGCTTGTCAAACTGTATTTCATAGGTTAACCAGTGTTCCATTTTAAGCTCAGAGTATTTCTTGCCACTCAGGATACAGTAATTTTGTTTTGGAACCAGCTGTATTTTTAGGGATTTTTAACGGTTTCTGATCTATTGGATTTTCACTTAATCCGATAAGATCTCGAGCTACGTTGTTTATTCAGTTGACTGGATTCGACGGGTTACGACATTTGTGAATTGGCGCTATCTTTTCCTCGATAGGTCGTTGCATTTTGTGATGTCGACGAGAGAAAAATCAAGAAAGGCATTTACACCTGTGAATTCGGAGAGGTTTGTCGAAGTAATGTGTTACTTTATCTCGGATTTCTCATTCTATTCCTTCATTTCCTTGTAAAGTCAAACCTGTATTAGCAGCCACCTCAATAGAGCAACCGCCTGTCTATAAAGGCCACTCTTCATAACCCCAAAAGGACACTTTCTATAGAAATCAACCTGGACAGAAAGGTCACCTGTCTTTAAACTCATCAGCCCAAGATGAGCGTGGCGTGGGTGCTTGGTCGGTGGGAGGTATGCGGCATGCATTGTGCGCTGCTATTATGGGAACCCTGTCACCACCAACCCACCGCCAAGCACCGTCACACTGATAAGCAGTAGAGATATTACTAATAGACTACAGTTGATATGTGGGGTGGGTGGGAGGAAGTTGCGTCTTCGCGATTGGTACGGTAGCTCAGACATCGCGCTCGTGCTTGTCTCCCTCCTATTATTGCTGCCTGTCGATGGCATAACAAACCAACCCCTTGCAAGCGCAGACGTCAGCGTGGAATGGGGAGTGCTGCTATGAGGCAGCAGCATGACTGACACGCCGTAAGACCACTGACATGGTTGACCGCTGGTTGACAACACATTACAGGGGAGTGGTAGCAAATACGATCGCACAACACTTGGCTTGAGTTTAACTTCGCCGAAATATTATTTAGCTATATATAAAGATCATTTTCCTCATGTCCCAAAGGTGACCATTATAGACAGGTGGTTTCATTGTACAATGCAGTTTTGCGATCTGTATCTGAACCTCTCGTAGCTGCATTGCGAAGGATGTTTGGTTTTATTTTCTTTCGTTCTAAGCATGTTTGCTTTGTGTTGTTTTCTAAACGTTTTAATGAGTGATTGTTGAAAGTTAATTACAGGAAAGCTGCCACTGTTTGCGTAATACGTTAATCGAAATGAAATTTTATCATCTGAGCAAAATTAGTTACATCTAAGCTGCAATCAACTCGTCCGTCACACCATTTGTTATCGCTATCCAGCAATAGTCATCACAAACCAGTTACGCGAGATTACACCATCAGCATCGTCAATTGTTCGACAGCGTAGATTGCGATTTCTCGGACACTTCAGTTGAAAGAAAGAACGCTCATTGGAAGCCAACTGAGTTATTTCGCCATGGCCAAGCTATTCTGTTTACATACAATGACTTGCTAACTTCTGATTATGTTTGTACTATTGTTTCCTTGTTTGATGTATCTAACCGTAATTTATAGAAAAAGTCTGCTGATGCATGTGTTGCAAAGAAGAGGAATGGGCTGCTCTGATGAACAGTACCGTCCCAAAACCAAAAAGCAAGCGGCGATTGAACTAAATTTGACTTTTTTATAGTTCAACTTATGCAGTCATTATGACTATGTGCCAGACAAACACTGAAAATTACCTCACTTTATGTGCGACTCGAAAACTTTTATAGAATTGTAAAGGCAGAAACTGTGTAATTTTCCGTCCGCTAAAATATAAATGCATGCAAAATGTCTAGGGAACAAAAACAAGGCGAAGCAAAATGTTTTAAGTAGAGATTTCCTTGTTGCAGCTTTAGAAAAGTGATGATAGACCATGTGCACAAGCTACCACTACCACAAGCCTGCTGAAAGATCCATGTCTGTCATTAGCTGAATGTTGATCTTTTGCAAAATCACCAATGTCTCATTCCTTATTTCTTTTTTTTAGTCTACAAATGGCAAAAAGCGAACCATTCCAATTGTACACTACAGACAAGCCAAGCCTCCTTTTATCATCTGCGTAAAGTTGGTAGGTCCTTTTCAGTAACTGCTTACCTTTTTATTTAGAACAACATTTGTGTCATGTATTTTCTCTGCAGTTCTTGTCTGTATTTTCTATGGCATAGGATATGACCGGCGGTGTTTTTGAAAGCAACTTAGCCTCGCTGAACCTCATCGAAGGACAGGACTATGTTCATTTCAACTAGGCGACAAACAGTTGCAGAAGTGAAGTGTAAGTACATGTAGAGCTGAACCCGCAGTAGTAACCACCTTTCGTGAGCGACCACCTGTCTTGGGCAGTCATATTGTCAACCATTAAAATGCCCTTTAACCAATTGACCCTAAAACAAAAGATCTGACGTTATAGTTGAGCAACCATCTATCCCAATGCATGTCTGAATACAGGTGCTTTCAGGCACATGGCTTTGAGCAGTAATTTGGACATTTTGACTCCCAAGAATCCTTCGCATTGACAATCATGGAAAATAATGGGGATATTGACATTTCAAGGATAGCTTATTTCTAACACCGCGCGAGCAGGCAGAGGTCAAGTTAAACTGTATTTCAAAAATGCCCTGAGACTGAGCTTAGGTAATTAATTCGAAGCAGTATTAATAGCAGCTCCTGAAATGCTGATTGCCTTACTCACTAGTGCCAGATTGTTTTTGAACACACGGAATTAGGATTGCTCATTTTTTCCTCGAAATTATAAATGTTTGGTAGGTTCAAATTATCAAAAATAGAGGACTGTTAGGTATTATGCAATTTGCCAAAATACACGTGAATTCAAGTAAATTATTTTAGCCCAGAAACAACCAGCTTAGGAATTGCTCAATAAACTACTATTGGAGCATCAATGTCATGGCTAACGGAAGACATTTAGATTTCATCTCACAGAGCAAAGAGAGAAATGAGAAATGAGGCAACTCACGGTTGACGTGGTCTTGAGAGAAGAAAACCTACAATGCCTATCCATCGTCTTTTGTATACATAGGTTCTACTTGTAACTTTGTAAGCGCATCATCCTCGACTATTAAGAACTAAATACTAAATTCCCTCAATATATACGATGTTTCGTCAAAGTGAGGCTACCTCTTTATGAGGCCAGCGTTAACAATAGGGGCGATTCGATATTCTCAAGATAATTTACTAAAATTCTCACACGGGTGTTAGTGGGACCCATTGATTTACTTTTTGATTGTCTTTTATAGATGGGTGAATATGATGGCAAGTGGTTGGATTTATCACATACTGTACTCACCATGAAAATCACTGTGGACATGATAACAATGTAGTTATTGGTATGCCAGGACAAAATAATGTGAATAATATACAAGTGAAGCCTGATCGTTGTCACTTTGTTGTTTTTACTGCCGGCGAATGTTTTTTCTTTTTCAATTTACGAAGCGCAGTCCTGATGCATGTCGGGATGCTAGTGACTTCTGACACGTGATTTTGAGTTGAAATCGACGATTTTGACATCCAAAAATAATCCCCGAAATTGACCATCATTGACAAGAGTATGGATGATTGCTTTGCAAATAAAGCTGCTTCCTGGCATCTTCACCTATGGCAGAGGTCAACTCACTCACATACCGAAATGTATTGGGACTGCGCATGGCGGATTGACCAAGTACAATCTCAATGCGTTTTGGGATTCATGCTAGTTGACCTCTGCCACATGAGACGACATCACAAAATTGCTTTGTTTGATGTGCAGTCAACCGTACTCTCTCCTATAGGATCGATTTCAAAGGTTGTTCTTAGCTGTCAAAATTGTCAATTTCAGCTCAGAAACACATGGTTGTAATTTAATTATATCAGCAAGTCCGCATTTTATGATTCATTTGGTCTTGAATTATATTCATTGCAACATTACTGTGGGGGATAATAACGAGAGGACTGTAATTGATTTGGAATAAATCCCCACATTAGAATTTACACTTGGTAAGTAGAACAGAAACTCACCAAGACAAGCTGCATACACCGGCGATGCGACAACATTCGGTCCAGTTCTCTTGACACTTAACAGCTTTTCGAAGAGACGACGATTGATCAACAACTCAGATCATCGGTATCAACTATATATTTTACAAAATCACTGAAGCTTATAATTATACAAGTTCTGAATCTAAATATACGAATTACTTTTACGTTACTATCAAAACAAATACAAGGCGTGGAGCAAAACAGTTACATTCTGACGTAAAACCAATGTGATACGTGGGCTTTATGCCATTCAAAACCAAAGAGTTATTAATTAACCTAACCCAACGATTACCAGATCTGCGTGAAGGGCGATGTAACTACGTGGTCAAAACATTGAAATGAATGGAATTCTCAGAAAGTCTAAATAATCAAAACGAGGCTAAATAGCGTTCTTCGGCGAACTTGTCGCTAACATTGTTGTTGTTGTTGTTGTTGTTATTGGAGACAGTACTGTTTGTTGGAACAGCCCAGTTCTACTAATGCTAATTACATTGCTGCCCATTCTCTGCCCAACAGAACAGGGATTTACAATAACAGAATCATTACAGCCAAAATCATCTGTGGATCTTGTTTCTATTTCAGAACAACATTTATTCGAATAGCACTGGAGTAGAGACGATACATTTAGGCCTACCAGTGGCATCAGCAAGGGGGGATGAGAGGGGTAGTCAGTCACCCCCTCAATGCTCTTTTAAGTCATGAATTAAACAAGGTGAAATCTGGTGAGAAATTAGTGGTGGGAGCGGGGATGTGGAGAGATAATTCCTATCACTTCTGTCAGTTCATGAGTGAGCATTTTCAGAGTTGAAAATAATTAAATTCAAGGCTTACAATATCTTGAGCTCCCTTGGACCTCAAACAACTTGTTTGCAACTTGCAAATAAGAGTGGCAGAAGGATAATGCTCGTCAGTGCATATTTATATAGAAGATGTACGATAGTTAGCTTCCTTCACAACACCTCCATGCATAGTATAAGCGAAACACTTAGTTCATCCAACAGGTATGGAAATGACTGTCAAAGTGACCTGTACAGATAAGTAGATCAATAATGTAATTCAGATGCAATGTATCTCAATGACTCTCTCAATTAGTATCATTTCATGACTCTGGCTCATCCAATCATCGAACGTAAATGAAGGATTTACTGCCGCAAATATTGCAACGCATTGTTTATCTGCTCCGTGGAAAAAAGCTTTGTAAGCTTATCGGATATTTTAGAATAAATGATGATTCATATGTCTTTATTTGGATATAAAATAAACCAAAAGAATACATGTGTAGCAGGCAGACAATGCCATGCACTTAAACTACACGGAGGGATGTTGATTACAAATACAGATATAATTAACTTTCTATAAACTCATTGAGTTGACGCTTAAAAGAGGAGAGGGTTTTCGAAGTAACTATGTTTGAGGGTAAGGAATTCCACAGTCTAATCACGCGATTGTAGTAAAAGTTGTGCCTAGCATCCAGCTTTGCTGTGGCAACTGTGAACTTGGACATTGTGACCACGAGATGATGATGATGATGATGATGATTGTTTATATTCCGTCGAAATGCTTTTTTCGTAGTGAAAGCTCTAGAGTTTCTCTACGCCACTGATGAGGCCTTCTTTAAGATGCTCCACTTTATATACATACAAATTGATATATACAGTATATATATTTACATTAATTACGATATTAACTTGTTTGAATACTTCAACCTATCTCATTGTAAATACTAGATCAATTGATTCGTTTCATGTCAGCTTTTACCTCGTTATTTTATAAAACTTACCCTTGGTGGTAACTACGTTGCGGCTCTAAAGTTACAAAATCATAACACAGGGGAGACAAGCTTTCTATCAAATTAGGTCACCAAATGGATGATGATGATGATGATGAATATTCCTATTTTCTCAAGTAATTTCAACTTCAGAACGGTAAACACCCAGATGTATTGAAGACAGTCGCTGAAACAATGATAATTGCTCCTGCCCTGTATGGACTACCAGTTTAGTCATGCACCTTCAAAACAGATCTGGAACGCGTGCAACGAGGAGTCATCCACCGCGGTGCAAAAATGTTGTACGGGAAAAAGAAGCACGACCAAATGAACGGTATTCTTGATGACCTCGAGTGGCTGTCAATACATCAAACCATCGAGCTACTGTTGTCGTGTCTTGCCTATAAGGCAAGCAAAGGTCACCTCGGACCTGACCTAAAATCATTATTCGTATTAAACACTCACGGACACCAAACAAGACAAAGTGATCATCCGAGCTACACTGCACCACGGCCAAAAACGGATCACCAGAAGAGAAACTTTGCCTACATTGGACCCATTCTACTGAGTATTGTGAATTATTAGATCTTTCGGACAAAGCTTTTAAAAAAGAAGTACGTCACCAATTATAACACAACAAATAGTTTATAATTAATTTAATCACTTAATATGCCTCAAGAATCCGAAGCCGTATTGTATATAGAAGCGTATATTAACATGTAAATTTAATTCTAATTTGAACATTGTACTGATTATAGGAATGAGAAATAAACTCCTATCATCATCATCATCATCATCATCATCATCATCATCATCATCAGGGCCCACGTGGCGGCGACTGGCCAGCGACCGTATCCGATGGGAGGCGTCTAGGGAGGGGTTCCTTCTTCGGGAGTGAATAACACCCTGTCCAAGTAATCCAAGTAAGTAATCCTGCTTTAACATAGTATCAGAGACCTGGGACGGTCATTCGATGAACGGTCAAAGCACTCTACAAAGTTAACAGTGCAATAATTGTTTTTATACGGTATCGTTGCCATGAAATTGCCAAATTGATCTTTGTTATTTACTTAAAATTGTACACGGGACAGTGTACGTGCAGCTGCCTCCGGATATAACCCGATTTCCTGGGAACTCAATTCTTGGACATTCCATGAAATTCAGTTTTGGAATTCCCCGCACAGACGCTCGTCGCCATTTCTTTTACCACCGTGTAATTAGAGTGTGGAACTGTTTGCCGGAGGAAGTGATTAACTCTCAAAGCGTTCGTGCATTTAGGCAGCCCTGAGTGACACTGAATTGAACCAATATCTGAACAATTAGCTATACTTATATTGAATCATGTTTTCCATTACCCTGTTTGCCCATGTGCTATTGTTATAGCCTGCTACATGCTGAATTCTTTGCTTGATGAACTTCAATTAGAGACACATACATGCATACAAGTGACATCATATTAAAGCCTCTTGCAACACGCAGTCATAGCTTGCGCTATAAGATGGACACTGCCAAACGTTACTGTCGTCACTGATTACTATTATTTTAACGGCGTTGTTCCTGAATGGTATTCGCTACCAGAGCACATCGTAGCCTGCAAAACTTTGCAGTTATTTAAACGGAAGCTCTTCAACCATCTGAAATATGCGACCTTATGTACAGTAGTTTGATGCCAACATTGTATGTATAATTTTCCATGTAGTTTAAGTGTATTACTTGATACCTTCTAGATGTGTATGCTATTGGAAATTTATTCCCCCAATAAAGCCATATCCTAACGATGAAGAGTTCTAAAGCAACCAATCGAAGTTCATGTACACGCCATGTCATAATCAAAGCACAATCGAAATGTTTCTCTTGTAATTTTTTTGAGATTTTGTGCCCATTTTTGCATTGTGAATTGTCATCATATCCAGTAGTACACCAATGTTGTACTGTGGCATGAGCTAAATATAGTCAGCTTTGTTCCAGGATCCGAGTCTCCCCCTTTCGTATGAACGCAGAATCCTGTTTCTGGATGATAAAACCGATTTTCATCTGTGAAACTGAACTGCGCTAACGGGCTGTCGCAATCATCAGATAGACCAACGAAGGAGCGTGAAGAGCTACCAATTGATTTCCAGCACTCTGTTGTTCCTCTTCTGTAGATTCTGCCATTCGTGATTTCGTATTCTTCGTCGCATTCTTGATCAATCTGCAACTTCTGATTTATTGGATTCGAGCGGATGCAGAGACCCGTGTTGTGACGAATCAGTCCTGCAATAAAGGATCGTGAGTTATTCTCAGTGGAAGATACATCAGGCAAATACACTACCATTTCACTGTACAAACATCACAACCTGTCTATACGACCGACCTCTAGAAAACTTTAAGACTTCGGAATAAATCAGTTCGTTGTCATTTTTCGTGCAGAGATTTATGATTTTGTGAGTCTATTAATTTTGATAACATTCTCATGAAAGCCTTCAGCTTCCACCATTTATTTTGTAATCGTACACTATAATAGCACGCAATGTAGGAACTGTCCAGAAAAGCTGGTGACATGTCGATTGAAAATGTGTAATAGCTGCGATGTTGTATGTTTGGCTGTAAATCACATCTTGTGACCGTGTCTAGCGACCGTGTCTATCACGACCACATGTTGTCCGACCATGCTGGTTTATTCATGACGTGAGTAAATATATTCAGTGTGTATTTGCATGAATAGTTGACTGTCTTTCTTATTGCGTCCTCTTGATAACTGTTACCACGCGAACTTAACAAGGCGCCGTGGTAGTTTCAACACCTTACATCGTCGCTGGATGTTTGCTAGCTTGATTTGTTCTAGCTTTGTCGACGTTTGGTTACAATGTCTACGCGATACAGCCCTGCAAATACAAGGAGAGCTGCGGAAAGTGCAGATTCGTCTGAGTTCGCTGTTCCCAATCCGACAGAGCTGCACCGCTAGCTATGGGCGATATGATTGCTACATTTCAAACCATGCTTGATGAATAATATCGACAAAGGTAGCAGAAAGCGCTCCGCGACGAATGCGGTGATGAGGAACACCATGCTCAGTTGGCCAAAGCTGCAGCCTAACGGCCAACGTTACGCATAAGACGCCCGAATCGACGCTTTGTTATCGATATTGCAAACCTAACTCCGTCCGCGCGCAACCTCGTCGCCTTCAGTCACCGTCTCTCAAGGTACTGTTGGTTCACCCATTTCTGTTGTCCGTTGTGATTTGCTATCACCTCTTCTATCGTTTGTTCCACTGGTACTGTCACCCGTCACGATCTGATCCCACGTGCTCCCTCGTGCACATTAAAAAATGCTATTCCCCCCGTTCTCCTATTACCCACAATATCGTTGGCAGCTTTCAATTTGTGGAAATAGGCTTGGCCTTGCTAAACTTCGCTGTCTGGAACTGACAGTTTCACTGGAGCTCGGAAAATCACAGCGTGCATGACAACACTGGATGCGCGATTACTAATAACAAATGATACGACATGTGATATCAGGGAGATCATCGAAAATTTCGCGCACAGCAAATTGTCGTGCTTGGCAATGTCGCGTTTCAAAATCGCCATCAACAGGCCGGCGAGATATTTACATCGTTTCTCGTAGCTATACACGCTATAGCCAAGAGTTGCAGTTTTTTGCAAGTGTAGTATGGATGATCACTTCGTCACCACAAGTATTCGAGGCGTTCGCGACACTTCATTGCGTACGAACTTCTCGAAAAGAAGGGGAAACTCTTCAAGAATGTTTTACCATATTGTGCAACTTCCGAGGCCACACGAGGCGACACAGAGGCACTATCCGACGCACCTGCCTGACGGATATTGCCTCTGACGCAGAGACACTATCCCTGACCATTGTCCCTCTTGCTAATAGCCTCGCTCCCCAAGCTCCTTCGCGCCAAGGTCCCTGTCCAGGCTGCGGTGGCGCCTGCAGCACCTGCCGTGTTTGTCCTTCTTGACGAAATCGGTGCTTTGAATACGATGGTGACAATTACGTCACTGTGCCTTCCGACAGAAACCTTCCCGTCGTCAGTTACCATCTCACTCCGACAGGGCCGTCTACAAGTCATGCCATAGTCTATCTTCCCGACACTGGGGCCGAGTCATCTTGTATCAGCTGGGACGTCGCACATCAACTAGGCGTGATCAGAAAAATGTTAAAAATGCCCCACAATGGCACCATAAACAGAGCCAGCGGCCCGCCAATGACCTGCATGGGTATGCTGGAGGCCACCATACGCTACGCTGATAGCATCACTAAAAATGACATCCATGTCTTTCATCAAATGAGCGGAACAATTTCTTCGTGGTATTTCTACATGGAACTCGGAATTATACCCCCTACATGCCTTATTTCTCTACCTGAACCACCTGAAGCAAACGCCGTCCAAAAGCATGTCCCATAATTATCCAGTGATGCCGATATCTCCGCCTTTGGTTCTATACTGCTCGAAGAATACCATGACGTGTTCGATTCAGCTGCAGAACTGAAGACAATGAAAACTACACCAATGAATATTGAGCTCCAACCAAAAGCAAACCCGTTCCACATCAGTTCTACCAGGTCCATTCCTTACGCATTGCATGATAAGAACAAGGCGCTGTTGGGCAAGGTAGAGGCACAGGGCGTTTTCGTCCCTGTCACAAAACCAACGTCTTGATGTTCCTGGATGCATGTCACTCCAAAACGAAAAGGTGGATAACGAGTGGTAGGAGACATGCGCGAGTTCAATAAGTATGTTGTGCGTCATGTGTACTCCCTGATGTTAGCCCGAAAGGCCGTCGCTAATAATCCCCGCTATTCTAAGTGATTCTCAACCCTCGAAGTAAGGAATGGCTACTGGCAAGTCCCTCCTCATCCAGACAGCCGGCCACTGGCGACGTTCTTGAGTCCTTGGGTCGCTATATGTACAAGCGCGCCACATTGTGACTAATAAGTAGTGGCAGTGAATACAATCAGAGAGGCGAATACGCATTCGGAGACATTGAGCGAACCGCCAAGGTTGTTGACGCCGTGATTGTTCAAGACAGCTCATTTCCTGCCCATGTTGTGCATATGAAAACCGTCTTGGATCGTTGTCGTCAGCGTGACAGCACGATGAACCCAGCTAAATTTTCTTTGCCCAGTCATCGGTTCTTATCTTCGGATACGTCGTCTCTGCCGATCGCAACGGTCCCATCCAAGCTGAAAGCCATTTCATCGTTCCCTACACCGACAATCATAACTGAGTTACGCTTTCCTTGGCATGGCGGAGCAACTGACAAGCTTCTCTCCTGTTATTGCCTCTTCCAAGTAACCCTTGAGGCCTCTTCTTAAATCCAACCATGTGTTCCATTGATTGCCTTGTCACGAACAAGCTTTCCGTGCTCTGAAACGCGCCCTATTGCAGCCGCCGATCTTAGCCCACTTTGATGGTACCCTCCCTGTAATCATCCGAACAGATGCCTCTCGTCTTCAATTACTCAGTTACGCTCTGCTCCAGCATTACGGTGCGCATTGGCGCCTGCTCGACTGTGGATCGCGTTTCCTTTTTGAGGTCGAGACATGATACCGCACCATCGAGCTTGAGTGCATGCATGGATTTTGCCTGGAGGATCTGGAAATGTCTATTATACCTTCAAGGCCAGCCTGACTTGGTGGTCGTTGTCGATCACAAGCCCTCGTCCTCATCCTAAATGACTACTCTCTTGCCGTGATTCAAAATTCCCGGCTACATCTGCGTCTAGTCTGCATCTAGAGAGTAACTGGCGCCATACCGTTTCCATATCGAGTGGAAGAAGGGCCATGACCGTCAGATTCCTGATGCACCCTCCCCGGCTTCCCGTCGATGCTACGACCGATAATGACTCCTTGTTGGGGAGATATCACGAACGCCACGTCCTTCGACTGCGCGTTAGTTTGGATGACTGTATCCTGGAGTACAGTGGACCTCACCTTGGTACGATCCTACTGCTGACTTCCTTCGGAAGGAGGCAAAGAAAGATGCAGTTTACCTCATTCTCTACGATGCCGTATGCGCCGCTGGCTTCCCCAATAACCGCCAATCGGTCCCGAAAGAGCTCCTTCCTTTTCCCAATGTCCATCACGATTTCTCTACAGATGACGGACTTGTTTTGCAAAGGGCTTGGATACTAGTCGCTCCATTGTATTTCGAGTCGAGTTGCTTTACCGCCTGCATACTTCATACCAGGAAATTGTGCAAACCAAACAGCGTGTCCCACAAACCATGTGGTGGCCCTCGATCAACGCCGACATCTTCAACACCGTTGGAGCCTGTCAAGCCTGCCATGAGATGTTTCCCGCAGGGCCGCAGCCAACCCAGGAGCACTAAGAGGACTAGCCACCGCCCCCAGGTATCTCTGAGTCCACTTCGGTGGACTTCTTCTCACGGCAGATATGTTCAGTTCTAACTTATGTCAATCGCTAATCTGGATGGCCCAGTGTTACTACTGCCTTTCACGCTGACACCAGAACAACAGCAGTCTGCATCGCTCTTCCAGAGCAATTTTCCAAAACCGGCATTCCTATCATGATGAGTTCGGATAAGGGATTGAGGGCCCTCAATTCACGAGGATGGAATTCATGACTCTTTGGCAAAAAATAGGGAATCAGTCATTCCACATCTTCACCCATCTACGCACAATCGAACGGGCACGCAGAAGCCTGCCTGAAGAAAATGAAATATCTCCTCACCAAGACCATACGTAACGGCCACCTAAAAACTGAGACGTTCCTTCAAGTGCTGCCTGAGCTCGGCAACACATTGTCTGTTGGAGGCCGTTCTCCAGCCAAAATGTTGTATGCAAAACCAATGCGCCAGACAAAGTGTTCTGAACTGCTCGCAGATGATCGCTTTAAATTCAGAAGCTCTGTCTGACTCATGAATATTATATTATAATAGTCTGAAAATCCGGACATTTGTGCGTTTTTCGAAACAGCTGCAAGCGACAATCAAAATACCTCACTTCTATATATATAGATAATCCGCAGGGTCACCTAATTAATGCTTTTCTGAAAGAAATTCATGTAATCGGATCAATAGGTCAGAACATTGTTCTGAAAATGATCGGTGCCAAAAATGAGCTCGTAATCTGCCCCAACAATTACAAAAGCGTTTGATAAACGTCAGAGAGAATACGAGGTGATGCTGACACCATTTTCATTACAGTATAACCCGTTTAAGCGCAAATCGGATAAGCGCATATCCCGTTTATCTGCAAACAATTTGCTATGTACCGATTTTATTGCGTACAATACAAACTCCCTTAGTCGCTTCCTGATAAGCGCAATTTCGGATAAGAGCAAAGGATATCGTTGACAAATTACTATTGCGCTTATAAGCGGGTTACACTGTACTGCACTAAAGGCAATGATAAATATTGAACATTGGAATGACTGGACCTGACAGATCAACTTCACAACAATTTGTAAAGAAAAAAACCAAGATTTGAATAAATGGAGATCAAATTTGAAGCTCAAAGACTCCAACTGAAACACACACAAACGATCTGAGAGATACTGTAAGGCAAATTGATTGCATTTTCGACACTCTGAAAAATGACTGGAAGACGTCATGGGAGACCAGGGTCACCAGGCCATTCTAATGCCCCGTTCCTCCTTAAATCCGATGCTGATTGTTCAATGATGTACTGTAGCAAGTGTGATTTGAGAGTATCGCATTACTAACTGACTTGATGATCAGCACTCTTTTGTAGTTGAGCCTGAAAAGAATTGTGGAAATATAGGAAAAATATAGGCTCAGGCATCAAAGCAAGTTATACCATACACGCCACGTGTGTCGGTGTGGTCTAGGCTAGTACACTGTACGTGTGGCTGCCAGTCAGGCGTACCGGGTTCGACTCCCGGGCGGCCGGGCCACCCAACACAAATATTCGTTGTCATCTGTGGTTTTAATTGTCGAGGGCCCCAAGGGAGACAAGCCATTGGCTTATTGGGCTACCCTCCTTAAATAAATTGACATTCATTCATTCATTCATACCACTTGTAAGGTAAAAATTCTACATTTCTTTA
>OFHS01002955.1:0-18714 GCA_900245855.1 Calvadosia cruxmelitensis | reverse complement strand
TATTATTATTATTATTATGTTACTGAACCAATGTAATGTTAGGAAATTTTCATTGTTGTTAGCAAGCAAAGAGTTCATAGAGGAGAGGCGACGATCGCTGAAACGATTCCTGCAACTCATTGCGCGCCACCCTGTTATGACGGAAGATCAACTCGTCTCATATTTCTTATCTTTCAAAGGATCGGTGAGTCTGCAAACATTCAAAATATGAGTCTGCGAGATGCATGAAAGCTCAGATATTGCTCCGGGATAACTGAAACAATTTGTTTGCTATTCTGCTGATTCAGTGTTGTGTTTAATGATTAAACTTGCGTTTTTCTTATTGCATATGACACTGAGATATCTTTTGCATTTTTGCAGGATGTTGGTAGCAAAATGAAAGAACATTTCAAAGGGATTCCTGATGAATTTCTGACAAGCCCATTGGCGGCTAGATCCAAGGTATCCTAAGAGTGTATAGCCTGAAACATGGATAGGAAAATAGAGTGTATCGATCGAATTAGGACTTTTTAGGGCCTGATTACATGAGGCGGGCCAGCCCGCTTGGCGCCGGGACGGGCTAATTTTGTCGATTGTTTATATGGTGATTTCCTGTCCGGGCTGGCCCTGCTTCAGCCCGGCAATTTTTCGCCGGGCTGGTCTTTGTTTCTTCGACGCAAGCGTGTTCGCCACATTTTATCACGTTCGAAGCACGTCTTTTGGTCTGCATAAACTCTGGTTGTCCTTCTATTTTACTACCAACGCATTCCGTAACTCTTTTTACGAAATAGGACGATCAGATTAGAAGTCATGTTTAATTACAAACTCGATCAATTCGCCACTCGATCGAAACTATTTGCTTTGGATTCCATACTGTGTATTGATGATGGAAAGCGAAAGAAAAATACGATGTTGAGCTTTTATCGACGCATGCGAGTCGACAAATTATCCGTTGGCACCAGATGTCAAATTTATGTCACCCTAGCGCCTGCGTAGAAAACGTCAACTGCCGGGCCAGCCCGCCTGATATTGTTTATATGACATTTTGTTGCATTTTTCCATCTCACACAGGTGGGATCCCACCGGTAATGAGGTGGGATCCCACCTTACCGGGCTGGCCCGACAATCATATAAACGCACCGCAAAGAAACAATGCGAAACAATAGCAGGCAACGATCTCACTCAAAGGTGTCAGCCCGTCTAGCAGGGCTGGCCCGACTCATGTAAACAGGCCCTTAGTTTGTGTTGTTGTCTTTCAAGTTGCATTATGCAAGCTCACTGAAATGCTGCTGCTACCATGTTGAAGCTTTTCAGTATATAACGACCATTGTGCTAGTTGGATGGGTTTTCAGGCAACGAAGATTCCTATAGTAAACCCATTTATTCACATTGTGATGTAGGATTCCTGAAGAAATTTCCAATGGACCTCTTGAGACAGAGATGGTGTGGTATTAACCCTTGTCCTGCTTACAAAACTAGTTAAATGAAGACTTGAAATCGCTTTATAGATTGCTCATTGGCTGATTGCTAGGGAGTAGCTTTCTGATTGGTTATATGTTGCTACTTTTGACTTGCTTCAAAAACATATATATACATCAATAGCAGGACAAGAGTTAATTATTACAAATGCAGAGCTGTTGTCTCCCTTTAGAAGCGTCCCACTCAGCATCCCACATCTGACGTGTTTGACAGCTTAATGCTTAAATAATCCATTGATAGAAAACGTGCAAAGCTTGAAAAGATTGAACACTTTTGCAAAAATTACCATGTCTCAACAGCCTTATGCAAGCATGTAAATTAGCAAAGCAGCAACAATAACAGATTCCAAATGTGCTGTGTCGTTTACTCGTTTTATAATGCAGCTTACCAGACATTCTAGACCATTGCTTCATTTATAATGTTGTCAGACTTTAGCTACTTGCTCTAAACCAATTAATTGCTGTTGATCTGTTCATTGCAGGATCTCGTTCCATCTGACACTCAAATTCAATTGCCAAGTAGCAAGGAACAGATACGAATGATTCACGCTAGCTTGTCAACTTTGCAGACGGTTGTCGATGGACTTACCTCAGGATCCCTCAGTATGACTTTTGTTGATTCAGTTACTTGCACCAATTATTACGCTCTTCTTGTCATCTTTCGGTTGTGCTTACCATTGGCTACCCATGCTTGAATTCAATCCAAGTTACGTACTGTTTCATTTTTCCACTTCAATTGATAATTAAACGAGACTTACCTGTAAGGTGAAGTTTGATTGAGGTTCTACCAGGTCTTCACAGCAGCAGAGATTATATGAGATGGCGCATGCGCAATAGCTAGTCATTATTCAACGGCGCATGGAGCAACTATATATCGCTAAACACGTTAGTCGTTTCCATTGAATTAAAACACAACAGAAGCTTAGGCGAAAGGGCAGCTTGGTGTTAAAATACACCACGTGGCAGGAGTTGATCTCTGCTGCTGTGAAGACCTGGTAGAATTCCTCCCCCATCATCATGATTCATTGTAGAGCATTAGGATTCATTGTCTTTGGAAGCTGTTGGATCCGAAGCAGGATGTTGTCCCGCCAAATTCGGTTGCTAGAGCTCTGCAATATATTGTTTCCTACTCTAGTGCCAATTTTCAGTTAGTAATTGCAACATGAAGGAATGGATATACAGGGAAGTTTAATCTATGTGAGGTCACTTTTAAACACTTCTGATATGCAAACATAAAGCCTTCGTCCTTCAGTTGTTTAACGTTTTGATTCCATCCATGTTGTAAGTTTCACCTGTGACATTGGTTTAATTCTCTGTCATATTTTCCGTTTAGAAATGGCTCAAGACATGTACTGCCTTAGCAGAGAATTGAAGTGAGTTTTAATATTAAAT
The DNA here is from genome assembly GCA_900245855.1 of Calvadosia cruxmelitensis. NCBI lineage: Eukaryota > Metazoa > Cnidaria > Staurozoa > Stauromedusae > Kishinouyeidae > Calvadosia > Calvadosia cruxmelitensis. The sequence goes on along the minus strand of OFHS01002955.1, from coordinate 15,865 downwards.
TGAACCCCATGCTTCTTCTGCTTCCTTGGCTTTGTTGTCTTTCTTGTAGTTTTTCTGGAATTATTTATTGGAAGTAAATGTCGTTTTGATTTATTGTTCTAGGACCATGGCAAGTGATCCTCACCCTACAACCAATTGGGCTACTGGCGGTAATAATATTTGGGAAAAGCTTAAACAAGGCTTCAATACCATCCTATCTCCTGTGGAAACCCTGGCAACCAAATCTCTATCACATGTGAGTTCCTAAGATGCCTTCTCCGTTGATTCACAAGGATCATCAGAATGTATATATGTATGATACACATGCCGTTTGTAGAATCCTATAGAGCACTTCATAGAAGTATACAGACCTTCCGATATAGACCTATAGAGTCCTGAACTATAGAGCCACCTATAGAAGCCTATAGAAATCTGTAGGGAAATGCTCCCGTTTTCCCATTGATATCTATAGCTGGTTTTCTATAGAGACCTGTAGAATTGTAATAGGTTCCCCATAGGCTTTCTATAGACGGTTTTCGTAAGGATGTGCTGTTTCTTCAGCTGTTAATTAAAGAATACAGGTGTAGAGATCTTACGAATGACATTTATACAGTGAAGCCTGTCTATAACAGTCACCTCTGAGACCTGAGAAAATGACCTTTATAGACAGGTGGCCTTCTGTCCAGGTTGATTTCTATAGAAAGACTCATTTTGGGGCTATGAAGAATGGCCTTTAAACACAGGTGGCTGCTTTGTAGAGGTGGCCGCTAATACAGGTTTCACTGTACCACTTTGGGGGTAGCTGGTGCCGTGTGTGAGATGCTCTGTCACCACTTGCACAAAGTTAGATGACCATCTAAATGTCTGTGTAATAATCCTGTCTGGCTCTTGTCATTTGTAGAGTGAACTAGAGCAGGAGCGTATTGCCAATTACCTGTCGATGTATCTTGACTTGACGAGCGCTTTCAAGGTGAGCAAGGAAATGTTTTTGGGACCTACACTTTTGATTTAAAAAATCATTAGAAAGGCGACACTTGACGCTGTAATTGGGCGTGTATATGTCGTTCAGCCAAATGACACTAAGAAATTTCATTTAATTGTGACTTTACTGTACAGGAAAAGTGTAATTTCATTTGACGACTCGAGGCAGTTAATGCTTTCAGCTAATGACCTATACATCATCCAAAGAATCTAGGGATTGAACTCTCTTGTGCCCCAAATGCATTGGGACTACACTTGATCAACTGTGTAATCAGATTTGTAGTTTCACTAGTCTACTGTACAGTACAACTGGGACTGATTTAGTCCTCATGTGCGTTTACAGGATCTTATCGATCGACACGAGAAAGGCGTTCTCCGCGACCACCAGCTTGCCCTTCATAAGATGCAGCAGTATAAACAGCGTCATATGTCTGGAACTGTCAAAGGCCAAGAGCGGGACTCCATGGATCAACTGGAGCATCGGATTGTCGAACAGGAGGGTGCCATCAACACCATGGAAAACAGGAATTACTTCTCTCTTTATTGTCTACAGATGGAGACCCAACTTATTCATGCCAATTTACAAATGTTAATGACCATGTTCAAGAATATGGCTGAGATCGAAATTCGGAAACATAATGAGGTATGGATCCCTTGTGCAGCTGAATGATTGATCGTGTATTTATGTCATTGGATGTTCTGTTTTGGTATTTGTTTACAACATGGTAAATCCGCCATGCGCAATCCCACTGCATGTCGGTATGTAAGTGAGTTGACCTCTGTCATAGGTGAAGACGCAAGGAGAATGCTTTGTTTGAAACGCAATCAGCCGTACTCTTTTCAATGATGGTCAATTTCAAGGATTGTTCTTGGCTGTCAAAATTGTAGATTTCAGCTCAAAGTCACGTGCCTAAAAACAAGTGCATCCCGTCATGCATTGGGACTGCGCTTGGTCCATTGGAAGGCGTCATTCCTGATATCTCCACCGTCAATAGCAAGGCAGTCTATCAAGTTATAAACAAACCATGAAGTAACTCGATCTTTGATTCATACTAATTACTAGAAAGTCTGTGACGCTCGCAACTTGTAAATACATCAAATTGTAAGTTAGAACTTCATTTGGAAAATTCACTGCGCAGAACAGTCACCGCAAGTTTTAGTATCGATTGGTTCAGTAAAATTTACACAGTTTTATGTAATATTTTTAGTTTACTTTTTTATTACTTGCCATATATATCATAAAGCATATCTATGAAGGCAAGTGATGGCGGTCCCCCTCTAGTGGTGTGCCAGTATAAGTAAAACACATGGTGAATTGGTGATTCTGTAATATTCTGTTGTTCTGTTTTAGTTTTAATTGTGATTATCCGAAATTGAAGAAATGTAATGGGATAAAATTACGAATGAGATGTAGGAAGTCTGCTGTTAAAATTGCACAGTTATGTTTGTACAAACAGTCAAACATTTGCAGGTGAAAAGCATGTCGGTCTAAGTTTATTGCTATTCAACTTGGCTAAAAATAGTCTTGAAACTGCTATTGGCTATTGAAAATTGACTGTGATCTGTAATTTGCCCTTCTCGCTAGCTGTTTCCAAAGTTTGAATACTGTACAGTAATGATTTTTTTAAAGATTTTGTTAGTTAGCGCTTCAGATTATTTATAGTTGAAGCGCTATACAAATATTACATATATTAATTATTGTAGACCATCGAGATTTTTAGTTACAAGTCATTGGTTATCTAGGACTGTTTGTAGGTAGACAAATTAGCATAGAAATGTTTTTTTTTTATAGATGTGTTCCATATGGGATGAAATTCGTCCCGCGGTTGAAAATTGGATCCCCAGCGGGGGAGGCACGACACCCTCCTCTCCAGTCTACGATGCAAGTCCGCCATCTTTCCAGTGAATTTGTTTTTCCAATCTAAAAAGCCGTACTATGCAGACTAAAGTACTTTTGTGTCATGAAAGGAAGTCTGATTTCAATTCTGTAATGCCAAGAGAAAAGATTATAATTGAGAATTTTAAAATGATTCTATCGACGTTGCGTTTAATCTGATCTAATTACGCACCTTTTCGTCGTATTTTGTACTATAGAAAGATGATGCCCAGTGGTGATTTATTGTTTGGTTGTAAATTGGAAGTATTTGGGGATTGTGCCCGTTGTGCTTTGCATTAAACAGAGTTCACTCTCAAGTTGGTGACGATTAAATTGTATTACAAGTGTTTTTGTTTATCTGTGGCTGAGCTCAGTCTTGTCTTTGTGATCAATCAACTGAAAGTAAACTGGCTTTGATCAATCATAATTCAACCAAACTCATCACATTATTTTTCGCTGTCAAAATTGTCTTCAGCTTTGGCCTCTTTGAGTATATGACAAACAAAAGGGCTCCAATGCTGTCCGCCTATTCATGGTGGAACCTTGGGTGGAACCATCGTCGGAACAGCAGGGGCCTTGTTCATGGACCGGAAAGTGTAGTCCAAGACTATATTCAGTCTGGATTAAATTGCTAAAATCTGTGATTATGGGACTTGAGAGTTAGTCCTGGCTGACTATGCTTTAGTCCCGGTCCATGAATAAAGCCCCTAAAGCATAGTCCAGGACTAAATGTCTCAAGTCCCATATTATCCATATACTGTATAGTGAATACCAGGTTTTAGTAATTTTGTCCAGGCTAAGTATTTAGTCCTGGACTATGCTTTAGTCCCGGTCCATGAATAGAGCCCCTAAAGCATAGTCCAGGACTAAATATCTCAAGTCCCATATACTGTATAGTGTATACCAGGTTTTAGTAATTTAGTCCAGGCTACGTATTTAGTCCTGGACTATGCTTTAGTCCTGGTCCATGAATAAAGCCCTTAGAGCATAGTCCAGGACTAAATATCTCAAGTCCCATATAGATCAGGTTTTAGTAGTTTAGTCCAGGCTAAGTGTTTAGTCCTGGACTACGCTTTAATACCGTTGCATGAAGAAGGCCCCAGGACGCAAATGGGGAGCAACCAATCCGAGCCTCGGCGAGCACCAACAACAACATTAGATACGAAGAATGCGAAACTGGAGTCCGGCCATTTTGTTGTTTAATTTGTTATACATTATAAAGGTCTGACTCTAATTTTAACAACTCTAGAAATTGACTGAAAGTTGAGACATTTTATCTTGTATCGTTGATCGATCCCTTCTGTTCGCACGACTGATCAGAAAGACACTGTCAGACTTATAATCGCCAGTTTCTGTAATTGTTTTCTTCAAAACTAGAAAACGAGCTGATGCAGCTAGACATTCCTCCACAAAATCTTCTTTTGATCTTGCTTGAAAGAACTGGATTGGTCTCGACGTTGTTTTGTTCTGTGCGATTAAACTCTCGATAGGTAAGGAGGAATCATTAGATGTCGATAAACTAGAAGCTGTTGCGCTTGGCGAATCTGAGTCCAATTTCCCGAAATACGTTATAGATATTCGAGCAACCTACAATGAAACAATCATATTAATTGAGAGACAAAGCAATTACGGAATTTACTACAGTATAGGATGATAATTACGAAATGGATAAACTCTTGGTATTACAGTAAAGTACCGTGAAGCTGTCTGAAAAGCTAAACTTACGTACGTCTGTATGCGTACGCGCAGTTGTCAAATGAGCGGCCTTCTCAACCACAGAGCAGTGTTCTCAACTGTTCTCCGTCATAAAAAAATACGGCGATGGCCGATGGACTGCAGTGGGCAGTGTTGACTTCTATTTTTAGTATTGCAAAACTACAAACCGTTTACGTTTTCGATTTGCAAACCGTTGCGCTACTATTACTACTAAAACGCTTTGCACAACAGAAAAATCGTGCCCATGGTGGTGCATCACAAGCGTTTCAATGTTGCGGCCCATTGGACACGATTCAGTGCCACTGCCCTTGCCTCTCATTCGGTGGGTGGGTCAACACGAGAGATAGTGGCGTGATCGGCCTGCGGATAGAATGGCCGAGGAGAGCCAGTCGTTTTCTACGAAGCGAGAGAGAAACAGGCTTGTTTTTAGTACGCCTGTAATTTCCTTGTTGGTCATCACGACAGGGTGGCGTACATTGAGCGCATATCGCATGAGTTCTCGATTTGCGGCGTCTACTTGGCTAGCAAGCGAGTCTGTGTCCATGCGACTGCTAATTTTCGTGTGGCCACCCAAACTAGCTGTCTTCTCTTTTTGAATGCCATAGCGTTGCGCTCAACTTGTCGAAAGAGATCGATTTCAGTCTCTTGGCTTGCAAGGATGGTTGACTACAGCCTGACTGGATTGATTCAAGGCTCATTAGGGCCACCAACATGACAACTGCACGTACCTAGTCCTACACAGATGTACGTGAGTTTAGCGTTTCAGACCACTTCACGTTTACCGTGAGTTTATCCACTACATAATACTTCATAGCTCAAAGAAGCGAGTCTCTCTCATAGCAAGCTTTTCTGGCGTATCAATAACATGACAATGTTACGCACTTTGAAAACTACAGGCGGGATATTGATTAAAATCATATTCGGATCTTCTTATACCTTGTCAGATTTTGCGCTGTAATGTACGGTTTGGAAACGATGAATTGCGCCATTTGATGTCAGCAAATTGAAGGCACGGCTCAACTTTCGCGCCAAAAGACCCGGGTGCACGGTGACTTGTTCGCGCCAATCGTACTGGCGAATGATCTGCCAGAAATGTCTTTCCGTCGTGCTAAATGTGATCTCTTCGGCTTTTGAATTGCTGCAGATGATTTCTGACTCTTCTGTGGTTGAAATTTGTTTGTCGATGGGACAATCTTCGATTTCATGGTGATAATATGGATCGATGGCAAATCTGACTTTCTTCTTGTCTTTCAAAAAGCAAACCACGGAATCCTGTTCCTTGCCCGACGCCATAACAACTGTAGTTAGAAATTCATGTCTTTATGACGTCACAATTATTTGCAGATGATCGAAACCAAGGATTGAAACAAGTTTTTCGTGTCGTCAGAAATCGGTGGTCGCTCTGCCGTGCTCTGCTCTGCCACATATTCTGCAATCTTGACTTTGATCAACTGGCTTTACAATTAATTATTATTTCCTTTGATCTTCAGCAGAAATGTTCAAGGAATAGCCCTACGTCATATTAGCCAGTGCTAACTGTACCGGTAATTTTTTCTCTTGATTTATTTTTTATTATCAATTTGGATACAGTCCAACCTGTGTCACTGGCCACCTCTGTAGAGCAGCAACCTTGTTTATAAAGGCCACTCCCCAGAATTCTAAACTGATACCTTAGAAATCAACCTGGACAGAAATGTTACATGTCCATACAGGTCATTTTTCTCAAGTCCCCGAGATGACCGTTCTAGAAAGGTTTCGCTGTACATTGATAATTCTATCGATTGAATTAGTGCTGTTCGGTATGTGAACTTTCCAATCATGATATGCACGGACTATCTATATCCGATATGAAAATGTCTATGCAAGGGCTTTCCCATGCAATAACAGCTTCACATAGCGCTGGACCTACAATGATTGTCTTACTACACATTTTCGCGATTCTGCAACCTCGTAGAACGATGGCTGGTGACGGCCAACTGAAACACATGCAAATGGACACTGGTATACCCAGTGGCTGTTCACATATCTACTGTCAGGAACTTGAAGTTGATTATATGAAATTGGTTGCAGGTGATGCCGTGGTTGTTTGATTGATCAATCTTATCAACAGCAATTCTACAGAGGAACCCTTCTTTCTATACAAGATACTACGAACAGGGACAGTCGTATGCGAGCAATGCAGTATGGAAGAGCGCACCACTGATCAACAACACACAAATCACAGTTTATAATTCTAATTCATCAGCCACATCATCAATCATGCAGATTGGGTTGTTTCCTTCAGATGCTTCTTGAGAGGGCCCATAAATGTTGACTTCTCATTGTCCTCCTGGAAGCGACCATGGCCAAATTTGGACGATGTATCGATAAACTTCAGCTTGATCTTCTCTGTAGCTCTCCTGCTGGTCTGCGTAAGCAATGACTGCAAAAGAGAACCAAAACACATGAAGCGAACGGCACATTAAATCAATTGGCATTAACAAACATCAGCAAACATCCGAGACATTCACCTTGCGGAGGGTAATAACTCGCTTCTTAGGTCCGGGTACACATCCTTTGATCATCAAGAAGTCCTCGTTGACTTCACCGTAATGAGGAAATCCACCCTGGAAACAGAAATAATTTGAACATCTTAAGCAACAGAAATTTGAGTGCAAGATTACAAATTTGCTAATTAAAGCACCAGGATGTCATCCTACCATTGGGGTGATGCTCTTGTCAGTGATATCGAAATCAGTGGCAGCGTTGTTCTTGATAACTTTGCCTTCCTTTTTGTGAATGCCACGACCGATGCGGTAGATTTTCTTGTTGCGATCAACACGATGATGGTAGCCACACTGACCAGCACGTGGAACAGAGAACTGGACTCGGGCTGGATGCCATGCACCGATACAAGCGACCTTACGAAGACCTTTATGAGTCTTGCGCTGAAGCTTCTTGGTACCCCATCGGAAGGTAACACCTACAAGATATTACAAACAATCAGAACAAAGCACGCAGGACAAAACACAAAAGTTCATAAGTCTGTAGACTCTGTTGTGTATCATCTGAATTCTCAGTGCTTGCTTGCTAGGTTTTCGCATCATGCTTTTCCTTAACCGTTATTTTCTTTAATAATTCCATTGATCAAGGGTCACTAGCTATAGGAAGAGTGTTGTCTGTTATTGGTAAATGAACCATATGTGACATTGATGGAAATATAGGCTGCATATCTCTACTATCTCTACTGTGTTGCCGAGAAGTAACTACAAAGTGCATTAGCTAGGCCTGAACTATGAATGTCAAAAACTCAAAACTCAGTGTCAGGTAACACAGTAAAGTGTCTCACCGCGGAATCCCTTTCCTTTAGTAACACCAATAACATCGATCATCTCGTCAGCTGCAAAAACGCTGTGAACTGGGGCAGGCTGTTCAAGCTTTTCTCTTGCCCAGTCAACCTTCTGCTCAACCGTGCCACCATTGACTTGGATTTCAATGATGTGCGCCTTCTTTTGCCTGAGTTTTGCAAGACTTTGCTACGAAAGATAAAAACATCAAAATAACATAAAACAGAGCAAGAGATTTCAAACCGACAGTAAAATTCTCACAAGCTGTTTTACCGCAAAACTACATCAGAGTTCAATGCAAAATTATGCCAACCTGAGTATGAGCAATAACGCGAATGACTTTGCAGTACTTCTTCATGCGCTCGAAGTCTTGTTTGATGCTCTTTTTTCCTTCCTCATCGCCCCACTTCTTGCTGGCTTTGGTGAAGGCCTTCTTTTTGGATTTAACCCTGTTTAATTGAGGGAGGGGAAGACGGGGTCGAATCTCATCAGTGAGCTCTGAGCGGAGATTCGATGCTGGTTCAAGCAGCTACGATTAGATCGTGTGGAAATGCAATGCAAATATCTGCACAACAAAAATGCACTGGAGTGATCAGTGGTACTTACCAGTCCTTGTAGAACCGTCGTTTGCATTCATCGCTCAAATGCTCAGCCCAGATGGTAGTGAGTTGTCTAAGACCACGTGGTGTTTCCACATAACCCACAACACCAACGACCATAAGTGGAGGTGTTTCCACGATAGTAACAGCCTCCACAACCTCCTTCTTGTGGACCTCTGCAGAAATAAAGTGAAATAAAATTTAGAATAATACGGGTTTCTTGTCGTCTGCTGTGTGCGGGCTTTGCCGAGCTGATTGACACTTTGACAGTAGTACACAGTACACTTTCGCCCATATGCCTGGTAGCTAGCTACTCACTTGAGCCGACTCGGTCTACATCGCGAAGAATATGTGTCATGCCAGCCTTGAAGCCAACGAAGGCCGTAAGATGAGGTGGCTGGTTGACATCGTCCTTGGGCCAAGATTTCACCTTACCACGGTGACGTTTGCATCGCTTGCGTGGCAAAAACCCTAGCGATCCGTGGCGAGGAGCAGAGAACTTTCTGTGAGACTGCAACGAAGCACAGGTATATATTGTAGGATAAGTCAAACTAAAACCCTGATTACAAACAGGTTGCGTTTGGTCTTCTACGATAAACTCTACAAAATTCGCGCAAATAATCAGGCTGGATCTTGTTAGCATCACCGCATGTATGCAACGCTACCCTGCCGCGGTATATCAACTAAACACAAAAAGGAGCATGAAACATGTAATTATGAGGATGGAACAAGAAACATGGACATATTTCATTAAAATTGAAGAAAGGATCATTTAGATAGACGCTTATGTAACTGCATCAAAAAATCACTTTACCATGTTGGCTCCAATGAGAATTAGAAAGGAACGTAGAGGGAGACCGGGAGCTTTCAAGAGTCTGGAGCGAATCTCAGATTTTTTCAAAGCGAGGCATTTCGAAAAGGTCTTGATTTTGTGTGACTTCCCAAATCCCAAATCTGCAAATTAATCCGTTTCATCTCTGACATTGGCTCTTGCTTCGGCCTTTTGGAACTACTATTACTGCAAAGGACCTTCCCTTTCAAAGGTTTTTTTACTATAACTGCAATGGCTGTTTTCTTTCTGATAATTTAAAGCTGGCTCCTTTAAAGAAGAGCAAAGTTATGTTATAATTTATAAAGTAACTTATTATAATGCAATATCTTGCCCATGGATGGGGCTTGGGCTTGGATTGATTTCAACTGATTGTGTTACCACAGTGTAGAACCTAGGCCTCTGTCAAGACAATAGGTGATGTATTATTCTGGTATTTGTAGGAAAATACTTTCCTGATTTCCCGAAAATTAATTTTTAGTGCTGAACATCCGCATGGAACAACTCCCTGGCGCAATCTTCGGCCTACGAAAAACGAACTTTCCAGTAGGGTGTTAGGAATAGCTTAGGGATACCTTTGCGGATGCTGGTTAGGTTCAGAGTTAGAAGGAAATACCTGCACAGAAGAGAGAATGCAGAAATATAAGGCTGAACATGGTAGCTTTTTTTGGCAATTTCATCGATTTTCTTAACTTGTTTTGCTTTCATTTCTTCAGGCCTGTCATGTCAAAGACAAAAGATATATACAGAGATGCCTACTTTGCCCCAAAGCCATCGTTCGATGAAATTAAACCTGGTGATCCAATTGCTCTACGAGAAGCAAGAGAAGGTGTCATAAGGGAATGCCAAATTCAAGGAAAGATTTTGGAAATATACAATGAAAAGTTGCAATTTTGTGTTCTGAGAGAAGGGGTGAACTATCGTCAGAACTGCAGGGAGCTTGCTGAAAAGTACATGAAACAAGTTGCACATATAAAAGACCTGCGTAAGTTTCTTTTACTTTGGTGATTAGCTTGTGCTTAAAATTGTAAAGAAATCAAACTCTTGTGATCCTATTGTCTGTTAGAGTGAAACCTGTCTAGAATGGTCACCTGTAGGACTTGAGGAAAACGGCCTTTATGAACTGTCATGTACTGGAAGAATTCAAAGATTAAACGCACATATTTGGTAAAAGCTTTCACAACCTACGTTCGACCCATCTTAGAGTATGCTTCACCAGTGTTTTCACCGTATTTGGAGAAAGACATTGTCAAATTAGAGCGCGTCCAGAGAAGGTTTACAAAAAAAGTATTCAGGCGTTGCTATGGAAACGAGCAGGCATACCCCGAGCGCATGACTGCCCTTGGTCTGCAATCACTTGAGAAAAGAAGAAGCATACTGGACTTGACCCTATTCTTTAGAATCACGAAAGGCCAAGTTGATGTTATGCTCCCAACGGACATCAAAATTTAAATTTTACCATTACGGACACGAGGGCATCGCTCTAGATTTTATGTTCAATCAGCTAAGACAAACTCACGACATTACTATTTCTTTAATCGAGTAATTCGGAAATGGAACTCTTTGCCTGAAGAAATCATTTCAACAACTTCCGTTGGATATTTTAAACATAAACTTGTATCGAGTGATTTTGTAATTTAGCCTAATAAATAGTGTATTCCATGTAGTATAAGAGCCTAGTTTAGGCCTTCTATATGCGTATTGTTTGTATATTTAACATATTATGCAAATACAGGTACATATTAAACCACTGTGTTCACATGGAACGCACTAACTCAAGTTTTAAACAACATCATACAATCACGCGGCATGAATATATAACAGTCATGGGTACTACACAACTTCCGATTATGACATCTTAGACAGGTGGCCTTTCAGTCCAGGTTGATTTCTATAGAAAAGGTCATTTTGGAGTTGTGAACAGTGACCTTAATACACAGGTGGCTGCTCTATAGAGGTGCCCACTAATACAGGTTTGACTGGAAGTCTATGTTTATATTTGATGCAGGTCATACTGATGATAGTCCATTTTAATTGTTTGCTAGTTACATGCTTGTTTGCGAGAGAATAACACTTCTCAATAAATTTGCTCGCACCTTCATTTGACTAATATCATACCAAGACAGACATAGAATCGAGACTGGCTCAACGTAATTGTGACACAAGCTAACATTGGTATTAACACAGCTCAGATTGTAAGCATCGCATCAAATTCGCATTCTGTAACAAAATTGAACGAGCCATTGTGTGATTTTGCATCTGCAGTGAAACCTATATTAATTAGCGGCCACCTGTATCTAAAGGCCACTCTTCATATCCCCAAAATGACACTTTCTATAGAAATCAACCTGGACAGGAAGGTCACCTGTCTATAAAGGTCATTTTCCATAGATCCCAAAGGTGACCGTTATAGACAGGTTTCATTATACAGTATTCAGAATTGAAGGTAACATTGCAAGTGTGACAGTTGCAATCGGCGGTAGGACCTACACAAGATCACCGACTGAACCATGTTGGACTGCTTGTTTCCAGCAGCTGATGGCCTTCCAGTGCCACCTCCGCTTGCTTTAAGCCTTTGGCTCACGAGGTTTCAATTGGACTCGCCTTCTATTTCTAGTGCATTTGGATCGTAGCTGCGAATATAAGCTGTGTTGTGGTGTTTTTTGTAGGATCAAGATCGTACACCAAGTACCGAGTACCTGTGAAGAAGCCAGAAGATGCATAAATCATTGTTGATGTTTGAGCTGCAATCTTCAACGTTGTAATTTGTTAATTTACAGTGTCTCACTAGGTCACTTTGTATGCATGTCTTTTGGTCGAATTATAAGAGTTTCTTTCATCTCATCGGAAAATGCAACATCTTTTACTGTCTGATTATATTGTGCTTAATTATAGAGAAATCAAACTCTTATTATCCCATCGTCTGTTAGAGTGAAACCTGTCTAGAATGGTCACCTTTAAGACCTAAGGAAATGACCTTTATAGACAGATGGCCTTTCTGTCTAGGTTGGCTTCCATAAAAGGTGTCATTTTGTGGTTTGAAGAGTGGCCTTTATACACAGGTGGCTGCTCTATAGAGGTGCCCGCTAATACATGTTTGACTGTAAGTCTATGTTTATATTTGAAGTAAGTCATGATGATGATAGTCCGTAATTGAAAAAGTTTTATTTCTGAAACACCGAGCAAATGACCAGCTTTGCCGGTATCTTCGCTGAGTATTGAGTGGTGGGCTCTCGGACCTTTAATAATAATAATAATAATGATGATGAACTTTATTTGCAAACTCTCGCATTTAGCTACAAAGCCGAATGACAACGTAGTTACCACGGATGGTACGTTTATAAAATAACAAGGTAAAATCTAACATGAAACGTATTGATGGATCTACTACTTACAAATGATATTGGTTAAAGCAAATCTTGAACTTAGAAACTGCTTATGTTGTCACCTTGTATCATAGATTATCTGTCGCTGCATTATGTGGTCCTGGCTCTATGAGTCTCTGTTCAGGCTTATCCGCTTAATTCAGGACTTTCGAATATCAATTGACCCGTGTGTGATATAGATAGATTAACCCGCAGACAATTCTCCAAAAGCGTAGTTTGCGAAACTATTTCAGCCGCCTAAAACGGGCTCCGATGGACGATGGACACTTCGCTTTCAATTTGCGTACTTCCAGTAATCGTCAGCACCATAATTTACGTCTCTAGTAGCTATAGGCCAATGCTTTTGCAACGAGACAAAACTGCAAAGCATAATTATTAGTTTCCTAAACGCCTTCATACTTAAGGATTTTATGCTTGAAATCGAATAACTACAGAAAAATAAGCAACACGACTTGTTTGGGCAACACGTATCCATCTACTATTGTAGAGCCATTGGGCTACACTGTATCGGCGGGTTTGCAGTTCACGCCACGACGAAGTCCAGCTGCCTTATCGGGTCTTCGCTGACAATGTGGCATTGCTGACTGAAGCAGCAGAAAATCGCTCTTGCCACTGGTGACGTTTTGAAGCAGGTGAAGGTCCTGACATGCCTTTTAGGAGTGACAACGACAAGCGGATATAGTGTTAGTCAAAAGCAAATGCCGATTCGCTTTGACCGCTGCATATAAACTGTCCTCACTCTTTCACTCTGAGACCTCTATGTCAGCGAAAATTAAATCTGTTCGAGTCAGCTTTCGAGCCTTTGCTCTTTTACGTCCTCGCGGCAGTCGAACTGACAGATACTCGTCATCGTGACTTCGTGAGTCAATCATACCGGGCCCTTCCCCGCATGCACTTCGTGTTCCCTATTCTGTCCTCGTGGACACAAAGAGAGGAGCGCAAGAGGCCTCCGCAGCGTTAGATGGAAGACAGGAAAAGAGACTGCCATCCACTCGGCATTGTCCATCTTGCTGCTTTTGCTGGTCTATTACCAACAGAAAATCTTAAAGGAGGAATGGCACAACTGGAGACCTCGAAGAGAACAAGTTAAACATAGCGTCGTTGTTAATTTTGACTCCGTAGCTTTATAAATTGCAACTTTTCCTCAATCCCCTGTTCTGAAGTTTCTGATGCTGTTTCTTGCAGATTTCTACATACCACTTTTTACAATGATTTACCTATTAGTTGTAAACGAATCTATGTTGCAGTTGCCTTGTCAAATTATGCCTGAAATAATCGAGAATTTTAATACAAAATATCTAGTAGTGGCTGTTAGTACTGTGCTACTTTATGGCTCAAAAGCATTATTACGTGCTCACAAAGATCCTGCGCGATACTGCAGAGCTAAAGTCACCGTCTGCGCAGGTCAAAACAAAACCTGACGACGGCAGGGAAAGCACGTGTGGGACAAGCCAACAGATTCAATAATGGTGACCGAGAATGACTGAAAATGACTTGTAGTCACCTGTGCTCGTTCAAGGACAGCTATGGTTTGAGCAATTACAGAACTATATTCTCTAATTTCGTCGTCAGCACATCAGTTGAAGCTAAACATCGCAAGGTTCAGAATTTTTGTCATTGTTGTTTCGTATAATCTGTTGTGTCGTAGTGTTTGTTGCTTTCCTTTCCTCCTCTTTGGGCGTAGTTCTCATCAAATTCCAGGCCTCTTGTATTATATTCAGCAACATTTAATCGTGCTACTTGCTTAGCATACTTTGGTACATGTTGGTAGGGTTTTCGCTGATATTTTTGTAGCGTTTTGCAGTTTGCTTCAGTTTTGCTGTTTGGAAACGTGATTGCGCGTTGTCACCACGGAAGTTTACTGTCTGAGCAAGCTTTCAAATTGCAGTCTACCGCTTCGTCTTCTATACGTAAAACAATGACGTATGCGAGCTAAGTAGCGGGCACACAGCGAACATAACCCATTCTTTGCGGCTGTTTTGACCAGTTATTCAAGGGTTTCCAAGTTTGCAAGTGAAATTCCTGCGGCCTGGCTTCTTGTGGTTCACATACAGTAGGCTAATTGAGTTGTTAGGCAAATTTATCACTTTGATGTTTAGGTCATTCACTCGTTAGATAATTATTGCGAATTCTGACTGTGCAGTGTTACCGTGTTTGTTGCAATAATATGTCGTTCAGATGCTTTGGGATAAATGATCTAACACTAATGCCAGCTAAGATGTTTGCATTGTTGACATACCGTTGCTTGTTACGTCACGGAGGAGATTTCAACCGTTTCCGTTACCCGTTTTGTGAATGTATAGTGTACTCGACCAGACTTAACATTAAGATACACTGAGGTAATTGCAATTATCTTCCCCGCTGAGAACAACACAACCGAGAAAAAAGACCAAGCCAATCATGTTCAAGATTGAGCAATCAGAAAGGAGGAATTAAGTAATTGAATCAAACTGTCAATGAATATAGATAGATGCCAGGAATTTACTATTGTCATGAACATATAATGTAGTCAACCCATACAGCCACTGTTTTCAACTTGCTGACACTGTAAGCCTTTATATTAAATAATTACTTGTGAGATTGGTATGGGCAAGTTTGCCACTTACTGTATATGTAAATTTCAGAATCAGTTTTTCACAAGCCCCAACATGCTCACAACTTTTTGTTCATGGAATAGAACTCAAATAATTGTAGATTACAATAAAACGGTGAATTGCTAATCAGTTGATCACATTCACTTTTGTTAGCTACGAGGACTATCCTGCTGCTGTTGTTGTTGTTGTTGTTGTTGACTTTATTCTGAAAAATCCATTAAGTTATAAATAACTTTTTTTCATGGAGCAGAATTAAATAACGTAATATGAAACAAAGAAATTAATATTCTATTATACAGCAATATAAATCGTGAAAATTATAGTACATTACTTACAATATGTTGTTTACAATCAAGTTTGCAATTTGCAATATTTACAGATATTTTGAGCTGGCAGGGTAGTGCATTCCAAACCCTGACACCAGTAGACTGAAAGGAATGCAGGTGCTTTTTAAGCACCCTAAAACAACCAGATGAAGCCGCACAGGTGCTTCTCTCATAATTTTTGTTAAAACTATCAATAAGGTAGGATGGTGCCCCACCATTTGCAATTTTCCACATCCAGACACATTGCAAATAC
>OFHS01002954.1:0-18719 GCA_900245855.1 Calvadosia cruxmelitensis | reverse complement strand
GAGCCCTTGATGACCTACTTCTTTATTTACTTCCTTGTTGGTCAGCCTGGAAATAGCCACGGCGTAAAATATTTACGATACGAAAATATTTCTATTTACATCACTCTGTTTGAACGTTTGCAGTTGCACAGNCACGCTGCCGTGACCAAAATTACAAGATCACTGCTATTCTGCCAAGACATCAATGAGTGACGGGTGAGCAGGAAGCCATTAAAGACCAACTAACGTCTGTTTCGATGAGGCGACGAGCGTAATGACAATCAAGGCTATTGCTGTGGAATGGACTTCCCTCTTCGATCAAGGAAGTGGCTGACCCTGGCGGATTCAAGTATCTTTGTCGTGGGCACTTAGAAGCTTGAAATTGTTTCTTTTTATATAATTATAATTATTCATTAGTTCCCCTCTATATATTATTGAATGTTGATATCAATAATTTGTTGTATGATGTATCATGTATCTGCTCCGTGCAAAAAAGCTTTGTAAGCTTATCGGATTTCTCAGATTAAATGACGATTGATTGATTGATTGATTGCGCTTTATGGAATCACAGTAAATGATGTTGCTCTAAAAATGTTTTGGAAACAGCTCGCCCTCATGCGTTTCACAGCAACATTCTCTGGCAGATAATCTTTGACTCCGAGCCATTGATGCTATTAGCTGAGAGGATGTCGCAGAAATGCATCCTGCGGCTGGGATACGCGAGCGATTGAGACTAGAAACGACAAACGGTCACAAACCACACCGCGACCGGGGAGGTACCAGCGTGAATGCGTGAGTGGAGGGCAGGTCGATCTATAAGACATCTATCAGTCTTCTACTCTTCTTCAGTGGCACAATGACGTTGCATCTTTCCTCCAATTTGCATGTAATCAGTATATTCCACTGCTCGACGCACCAATGTTCAGCACTATGTTCATCATCAATGAAGCAATTGTAATTCCTCTACTCAAACAATGTAGTTTACAGGCAAATCCACATAACAAACCATGAAGTGCCTCAGTCTGGTTTGGCTCTCCCATGAGACAGGTTAACGAGTCAACTATTAACCATAAGAAAACCTTTCAAATACTGCTTTGCTTTCCTCATCGGAAAGCATTGGCAAACGCTTGGAGTCAATGTAGGTCAAGATCATTATGCTGTCAGACATCTCTTCTTAACAGTTGCTCAATAAAAGACAATACTGTACTAGATTTCGGACAGTAAAAGGCAGAATATATTTCAAATTTGCACCAAAAATATCCATATTTGCAGATGTGCTAAAAATTCCGAATGGTTTTTCTACAATACTGTACGTTAAATAGGTCCTTGAACAGACTCAAACCCATTCGAGGGACAAAGGAAAAGTGGTCTCTCAAAGCAGGTAGTTGCAGACGTGAGGTAAATAGCATTATTTAAATTGTTTAAATTCAAAGTGCACTACTTGAGAGTGGTACCTACACGACGGGTTAGACTTTAGATCCTACAATTACTTGTAGAGAAAGAAATTGTAATAAACCACAGGGCCCATTTATCTGGAAAATATAGAAACAAAATGATTTAACTGAAAGCGCCGCAAATGCTTGCATACCAATTAGATGCTACTTATGGTGATCCGAGCCCGAAAACCAGCACCAAAGACAACAAAGTTTCAAATGTATTTCAAATAAATCTCAATTACGCATTGCTTGAGCCTGATGCGCAATATGACAATTGACTCTATGTCTTGTACAATGAGCTAAATCCACGAATACGCGTTTGATTTGAAGATAAAGGAATGATAATATTCACGAAAAGGATTACATTCTGCAAAATTCATTATAAGTGCGTCAATTGTCTAAAATATTATCAAATAAATCAGTTACGTAAACTAAAAATGGCATAGTAAAATGATTATATCCAAAGTCAAAGCAAATTGCCATCTGTGATCAATCAATCTCAATCAGCACGCATTCAATTGGGTCTACAGTCACAACACGTAGGGTCCATGGCCGGCAATATTTGACGGATACTTTGGTCACCTAAGCGATTTGTAGCATGGCTTGCAAACGGGAACTTTACTTTCGGAGTAGTGCGCTGGCAGAGCACATTGCTGGTTGATACAACGGAGGCAGAAGACCTCACCGCAATTCCAACAATGATACTGAAACATAAAGTCACAAAGATCATTTAAGCAAGAGCTTTGTAGAACTTATAAATGATGTAGAGTTAATGAGCATGTCAGGCTTCGCTATCCTAGTTCCTTTCTTCACGATGGAACTCTTACTTTATCCAAGCTGCTGGTGGTGGTCGATATAAACAGGCCACTCAACATCAACTCAATTGTCGAAAAGGCAGTCTCCAGAAAGAAGTGTCGCGTATTTTGCTAAAGCTACTGTACATCAATGTACTTACATTTTATATATTATTCACCGTAATTGCATTTTAATAACTATATTGATTGTATTCAACACAGCCCTGTGAAAAAACACGACAGAGACAGATGACTAATGAGCACTTATCAATTATCATACCTTCCTGCTGACAAAATCAATTGGGCTGCCGCAGCGACATTGTCGTACATCCTGCACTGATCCCCATTCAATCGCAAATTCTGGAAGGTCGACTAAAATATCTTCTTCTTTCAAACCAAGTCGTGTCAATTTCTCGTTGAGTTGAAGTACAACATCATTGTTGTGTGGTGTAGCAGATGCTGCATTCAATGATAGTTCATCACAGTTATCTCCAATCAGTCTCACGTCGTCATCAGTTGAAGTGATTTCAGCCTCTGCACTTGTATCCTGATGACAGTCGGTATTGCCTTTTGCCATCGAAGCAGAATTAACAACATCCGTTGAAATATTCGCATCATCTGTTGTTACAACATCGCTTTCACAATTTCCTACCGAATCATCAATTTGTCCAAGGCTGCTTGGAGTGGAATTGTCTGAAACTGCGGTAGATGCAGTTTGTGGATGAGAATTGTGACATTCTTTATCTCTGGAAGAATCATTGGATTGCAGCCTCGCTGCTTTCATCAACTTCAATATTTCTATTCGCTGTAAGAGTAAAAGACATACGATTTATATATGAAGTCATCTTGATTCATTTACTTTAAGGACACATAGTTCCTGAGACTAGTTTCATTTTCACTGTGGCTGTAATTATCAAACACGGTGCAATATCAGTAGTTATTGCATATGCAATATAAATATTGATAGATATATTTGTTATGCAGGGATGTTTAACTTCTGAGCACACGTAATTCATAAAAGAGAGATGGCATATCAATGTAAATATGTTGTCGATGTGTTGTCGGGGGAAGGGTAGAAGAGAGGGGCGGGAGAGGAAGTTTAATTGCATTTCAGTCGTTCCTCTGATAAACTGGAGACACGCAGGGATCCCTTAAACCCGCTACTATCCAGGACAACACAATTTGAGCACGTCATGCAAACTCCCAAATTCCGTTGAGATATTGAACACGCCATCCCAATTGCCTCGCGCGAGGAATCAAACCTTGCATGGTTACTACTCATTTTGAAATCACAACATAAACAATTAGGCACAGGATAGGATCGGCTCATTTATATTGATTTTGATTTGATTTGTTTATCAAAGAGGCGGAAAAAACAACTAGTTACATTTGACAGCTTGAAATAATTTACAAAGTTGGAGAGATTTACATTTTCTAACATGATTTAAAAAAATTGACGACTCGGTTGCAAAACGAAAATATAGATTTAGTATTATTAGTAATATATTTATCTTTAGTTCCTGAGAATGTCCACGTAAAGAATAGCTGCTGACGTGCTTTGTAAACAAACTGATCACGGGGCAGCTCAGCAAGATCATGCAAAGACTTGGATACCATAATTTAATCACAATTCCAGAGACTCCAACGAGAGTTTCCCAAGTCTATCAGGATGGTCAATGAAAAATTACTTTGTTGAAAATTCGTCTCGTGAATTGTCGTTACAGCTTTTCAATAAGTTTTATGTTTTGGGGAAAGTTTAGGATAAGGACAGGTATGACAAGTGCACAAAATTCCAACAAGGGCTTGATACGCGAAATATGCTTGCATTAGGAGGATGGGATCGGTTGTTGTATATGCTTACAGCTGGTATCCCACAGGAACATTTTACGTCTGCGCACAGGCTAGGTGAACTATCAAGCAGAGTAAGACAATGCATTTGCTAAAGNATCTTTAGTTCCTGAGAATGTCCACGTAAAGAATAGCTGCTGACGTGCTTTGTAGACAAACTGATCACGGGGCAGCTCAGCAAGATCATGCAAAGACTTGGATACCATAATTTAATCACAATTCCAGAGACTCCAACGAGAGTTTCCCAAGTCGATCAGGATGGTCAATGAAAAATTACTTTGTTGAAAATTCGTCTCGTGAATTGTCGTTACAGCTTTTCAATAAGTTTTATGTTTTGGGGAAAGTTTAGGATAAGGACAGGTATGACAAGTGTACAAAATTCCAACAAGGGCTTGATATGCGCGAAATATGCTTGCATTAGGAGGATGGGATCGGTTGTTGTATATGCTTACAGCTGGTATCCCACAGAAACATTTTACGTCTGCGCACAGGCTAGGTGAACTATCAAGCAGAGTAAGACAATGCATTTGCTAAAGNGAACCATACCTTTGTCAGCAGTCTGACATGATCCCTCAGCGAGTCATTATGATCCACCAGAGAAGTCAGGCCATCCAGAATAGATTCTCGCTTTTGAAGCTCATTGTCGTATCGATTGTACAAACCCACCCAAAATCTGATGACGCAACAAATATAAACCAAACATCAGAAACAAAGGGTCATTACAACATTACATAATGACTTGTCACTCCTTTGCATTGCAGACATCCCTTTAAATTAGCTGCTTCCATAACTCAGTCATCTATTTGTGATAGCCATTACATATAGTTCCTAAACAGCATTTTCTGCAGAAATCAATACGTCTGTAAATATGACACGTCTACAAGTGCAAAGACAGACTTTCTTTGGCATCACAAATGACAGAATTATTTGGTAGCATGGTATTAATTATTTGATTGATAGTAGGTTATTCGAAAACCCATAATCAGTTATTGTTACCATTGAATACTAACTTATATCGACATGGCATGCAAATACTATACAGTGGTACGACTGATTCTTGAGGTTTTAGTGTGTAACTCGGCTCGTTAATTACATAAGTTTTCATTTAGTAGTTGCTCATGCAACAATTTCTTGAATTGTTTCAGAGGTAAGTCCGTAAGATCACTGTGTTTGTTTAACAAGCTTGGTCCAGAGTAGGAAAAACTTCGCTGTTGTCGATCAGAGGGGCATTAGAGGGGCACCATCTTCTACAGAACCTGATCTCTGTTTCTATTACTTTACCCACGTGTTAGTGAGTAAGAGCAAGCCGCTGTGAGACATGTTACTCTTCCTTTTACTCAACCGTAACATCAGGGCAACCGTAGCATAAACGATACAATTCAGTTATCGCATATACTTTTAAAACACACTTTCAAAAGTAGTCACTGTAGGAAGATAGCAGATCTTCCGAGATGACGATCACCACATGTATAATTATATCACATATGTTATAACCATGAAAATATAATTATAGCTACCTGTTGAAGCAAAAAACTTTCTACAGTGTCTATCACGTGCATTATAACAGTCAGTTTGTAAAATCCATTAATAATGAAAGTAAGATATTTGGTACGAAAAGTTAATAATTCGAACGCAGCCTCTGGAAAATCGTGAACAGGATTTCAAATGTATTAGATTGTATAGATCAGCTTGTGGTGCTATGCATACAATGGATACACTCAACACAACTACTTCGAAAAGCATAAGTCTGGAAACAATAGAACGGTATAACCGTATAAACGAGGGAACATATGTTATAGCTGCAAATTTACTTGAGAGAAACCCAACAAGGATTACCTGAACATTTGTATGGAGGTCGATGGTCGAAGAACACCATGGTTGCCATCTTTGTAAAACGGATTGATGTACTCACTGATATGCTGCCACATGTAACCCCACAATGAATACGTCAATTCAGAGAGCCTGGAAAATAACCGTGTCATATTACCACTACATGTGTTGAAGCTAAACAGTATATACTGCCAATTCTCTGTTCTTCGACAGTTAAGAATATGGTTATATGGCAACCTAGCAAGTAATTTCAGTTTGCTTATTGGAAGGTATGAGTGCACTTGTTTGTGAGCTTTGGCATGATATTGCAGTTGAAAAGGTTATGAAGATCAATTTTACTCTGTTGCCATTTCTGCAGTTTTTTGAAGAGCAGCAATATAAAGCATCAGCTAAGAAGAAAGCTGTAAAATATTAGGCCTATTGATCAGGTCAGGAGCTCAGGGCTGATACCAGCAAGGGGACAACCCTTCCACATCGGGAAAACAGCATTTATTTCGGCAAGATTTGTTGCTATCTCTGAGCTCAGCTTTAGATAATGAACTTGTCTCGCTTTGCTCCATTTGAGAAAAAATGACAGCAATGTAGTGGTATCACCTCTGTAGAGAATGAGCAATAAGAATAGTGGCAAAATAGTGAAGATGCAACATAAGATCACATCATTACCAGAATGAGCAATCTGATTTATTGAAGAACATCGAGTGGCCGGGACAACAAAACATACGGTAAATGCAAGTACAGAGCATACGGTAATTCATTTAGTTTGAAGCAGCACAATGATGTCCACCATTTATCTTTGCAGGAGTCTATTTTATCAAAATACCACGCACTCAGATTAATAATCAACACACTACAGCACGTAGCTTTCTATGTACCTTGCTTCCTTACGTTCCCTCTCACAATTTCCCAAGAATGTTCCAAACTGAAAGTGAAGCAGGGGCAAATTAACACACTAGAATGTTTGAATGAGATTATCTTCAGAAGGCAACATATTTATTTAAATTCAAAACTGTCACTTGTTTAATACCTGGCAAGAATAAACATGATCGTTAAGGGCAACCAGAAATCTCTCATTGAATTCAAAGGCTGTTGGAAATTGTTGCGTCAGTTGCCACACACAATCCAAGAACTGAGTGAAAATTGGCGACACTTCTTTAGGATCACCAGACAGCAAACCACACCTTGAGGCAATATCATCAATCAGCATATAAATGTCAATCAGACCAAACAACAGGAAAACAACATAGCACAATTCACTACAGTTAAATCCGCATCTACGTCCGTACCAGACACCTTTTATAACTACAAACTAATATCATGTGAAATCTATGTGAAAAAAAACACGTGAAAAACTTCTGAAAAGGACACTTTTCAAACGTTTTTTATTCTTTTTTCATATTCACGTGGTTTTCTCCTGCTTTTCAAATGGTTTTCATGCTTTTTGGATTCGTAGTGTCAGAAGGTAGAAATTGCAACACAAGAAAACAACTGATTCATTTTCACAAGGATCTGTTACAGAAGAAAAACGTTTACCTTTGGACACACAATCACAGTACATGGAACACGTTCTCAAATATTTAAATTTCGTTACAAAAGCTCAAACTAAGAAGGGCTCGAGCTCGATTATATACCGAGAGGAGCATTAACTTGCATCTTTCATCTTGTCATACCATTGGTAGATGGCACTACATAGAGGCGACTTGTTGGATACTAATACAGTTGAAGTCACATTGGCGAAATGCATATGTTGTAGCAGCAATGCAGCATTCTACTTCTAGTGACAACAGTAGTTGCTAATGGAAGGTGACCTCTAGTTCTTTACAGATCAAATGCCATGTAATATACCAGCAGGGAGATATATGCAGTATCCAGCATAGCTAGGTGACAGCTAATAAGCCAATGGCCAAGCAAATAGGTGGAATTGTAATGGTCATTGTTATTGATATAGAAAGACACACTCTCATATGGCATATCCACTATATATGACACAGGCACAGGTTTCATGGGGTTATATACTGATATTATAACCCCAGCATGACACATGTTTCAGCCGTATGCCAATTTCAACCAATGGCAGAATACTACACAGCACACATGGTGTCAAAGCTATTATGCATGTAACCATTGAAGTGAAATCAAATATTGAACTCTTAGAGTTAGAAAATTACCTATGAACAAACTTGTGACCAAATGAAAGCCATTCTTTTTCGATCAAAACCTAAAACATGAATTGCATACTGGAATCATCAACCTCAACTACATCATACATCATAAGCAAGAACACTATTCTACTCGCCAAATACGCACGTGGATATACCAAAGACATGTAACTTGTTAACATGCAAATTTGATGCATGTAAATGATGCATGTCGTGACAATTTAAACAGATGTTGCAAAATTTTGAAGTGTGATTGAAAAGCTACATCTATATTAACACTAAGAGCAAATGAACAGAAGTACCGAGCAGTATTGAAACGTGCCCAAATGGGTAGCCAGAACAAGCTGGCATTGCTAAATATTTACTAGGGAAATGATTATCAGATGATACATATGCTACGATTGCAAGACAATAATTTGGCAAAGCCAAATTGACGAAGTGCAACCCTATTCCATGTTGGGTGTAACTTGAAGAAGCGTCTTCAGGCACATGGCTTTGAGCTTAACTCTTACTTGGAGGGTTACAGTTTACACAGGGAAAATAGTTACCTGCAAGCCGTGAATTGTTCTGTAGTAAGGATTTAACAGAATGCCAGCCAAGGAGCAAGTCTGAGCTGTTCGATCCCATCCATCAGAACAATGGACAAGCACATTACTATTCTCAGTATCGACAGCCTACATTTAAAAGAGAAGAAATAGAAAATAAACTATAAACCTCTGATAATAAGCTATGGCATTATCAAATCCACTCAAAGTTGGCTGCTCGAAAACAATCACAAAACAATTTACTACCACATAACCTTTAGGCTTACAGCAAATCAGAACCGTAAACACTTTAAAGGATACCTAATGGGTTTGGGCCTCTTACAAAGACATCCAAGCTTCAATTTGATTTGAGAGATTTGAATACTAATTTTTCAAAAAATTGCGATCTTTCAAACTACACATATTCAGTGCATGCAGCTAATATGCAAATCAATTTAGCGAGAAATGTTTGCATATAACCGAAGTTGCAAATTAGCAATTTGCTGACATAGAAAAAAGACTGAATATAGCTGAAAATCTTTTTTGTTCAATGCAAACAATAATTTCAAACACAAAGAAAGAAAATTACAAGAAAATTAAAATCGACGCGAATAAAATCCTGGTAATCGGTACGTTTGTCCCCTTGGATAAAGTCCCGGGAAGTTGATTGTGCACGCGCAGACTAAGGACAACTTGTGCCAATATTTTTATTGGAAATGACTGTTATTTTCATTTACACAGAGAAAATGGCTTTCTCTTGACAAAAATGTTTCCATGAAAGCAGTTTTAACACATTAAAACTTGCATATAAGTTCTATCAGGACCTCCAATGGAGATGTCTTGCCAATAATCCCGATATGCAGCAACTTCAAAACATCGGGTGCAACGTGCAGAACAGTCATAATGGCTTTTGAAAGCGGCACCAGATTACATGCGTAGCCGTGCAAACTGCAAAAGGTGTGGATTTCAAAGGCTAGTGTGTCTAGTAGAGTAAATTTGTTCATTACCGGCGTAGAATCCGTGATATACTTGTATGTAAGCGATTCGCATATAAGTACTGTGCACTGTTTTGTAAACACAATAAAAGTAAAACATTACCACAAAAGTCAGAATGAAGGCACGCAATTCGGCAATTGACAGTGACAGATACAACCAATCAAAGCACCTTCAATAAAAGCGATAGCTTAATAGTTCACAAGAAATGATGCTACAAAAAGGCAGCAAATGTCAATAAATTGTGGTCTTAATGATGCTCCTAGCAGCATCCATCACTTCACTAACCAAAAAGAAAGATCTTGTCACGTAATGGAGACTTGCTTACCTTGCTGATGAAGCAGGATGTATCCATGATAGATTTAATGTGCTTTAAGTAGCCACTAGATTCCAATCCATTCAAGAAATTGGATTGGTTCGATTGTTTATTTTCACAAGCTGAAACAACACAATACTTATAATGTGAGAATTGAGTGCATCATTGTAAAACATCTTTGTTGAAAGTATGATTTCAGCTAGTTTAGTAATCTATTATTCTACTTAACATTTAACATGCCGGTAATCAATCAGTCACAAAATAAACAAGCTTCTGACATCCACATTCTTCAGTTCCATACAGCGAAGTCTATTATCGTGCACAGATCTGATTACAGTGCCTCATCAACACTAGTGCAGCTAAAAAGATACTAGTCAGAATTTGCATATGAGCATAAATTGTTAGCTCCCTTGGTCACTTTTAATTTCCCACTACGCAAAGGCATGTTTGGTCTTGTTTTTCTTGCTCGTCATGAAAAACTCGATTTGTAGTCTCTAATTTGTAGTCTTGTTTTTCTTGCTCGTCTCTAACTCGATTTGTAGTCAGATCTTATTGTTTGTGGTGACGAGGAATGGGAACGCCAAGTGGGTTCAGACATAAATGCAGAACAGCTTTCCACAACATTAAACCAAACATTTGATATGTCGTTGTTTGTTAACTTCAGTCAAGGAGAATCCAACTGCTGTCAAATTGTCGGAAACTACCATCAATAATTATTGACAATGCGATCCAGTCAGCCATGAATCTGATTGGTTGTGAATTAGTAAATGCTCCTAAACCAGGAGGCCAGCAGGACTTTATTGTTCTGATTGGCCAAACGCTCTACTTTCAACTGGTTAGGAAATATGCCAAGTTCCTCAGATGGTATAAAAGATGGGTAGGTTTCTTGTCCATTGGTTTGAGATTTGGGACTTCCATCAGCAATGGAAGAGGCCATAAATGTTGCCGCAATTCGCTCTGCACTGAAAAAGGATTTTGATTCGGACAACATTCTTGCTGTACTAGTGACCTCAGCACAAGTATTTCATTTGACTCCTGTGTGGTGCAATTGCTGCTTGGCCTTGATATAAAATAACTAAAAGTAGCTTTCAATGTGAACCTATCTTGCATTAAATTCTAGGGAACTGTGTCAAAAGGTTTCATTCCTTTGAAACCAAAATAAATTCAGCAGCTGTGCAGCAAACATCTATCACAAGCCACAAATAAAACAGAAAGTCAGAAACCAACATAACAAGGTAACAAATTGCCCTCATTACATTACTCATAATTACAGGGCATCCTTCTTACCTTCCACTAGCTTTTGCAAGCTCTGACGCATGACATGAATGTTCTCTATTCCTATGAAATGGAACTTGACATTCTCATAGTTATCCACATTTTCATAACCTTTGCCAGCAGCCCGATTTGCCATGGCATTGATCTGAAAGGAAAATACAACAAGTATGTGATGGAATCATTCTAGCTGCAGTAATGGCATGACGTAAAAACAATCATCTGTTCCAAGGATCAACAAGAAGAGCACCATTTTGACTTTGAAATGAGGCTTTGAGTGCACCCTTACTATTGTTGCTTTACAATTTACTTCTCTGGCTGCATACTAGTCAAAACTTAGCTCTCCTTTACAAACTGGCCAAAGGTAACTTGTCGCCCCAAATAACTGCTTACACTTGCAAAAAAGTTGAAATAGATAATTTCTCTTCTTCTGTGAAAATTCCTGTTACTGTCAATTCAAAGGGTATCAGCAAGGTGACTTGGAATCATGTTTTGCAATTAAAGTGTCAGGGAAGATAAACATTGCTGTGGGTCTTGATTTTAAAGCAATAAGATTTCCCTTGAAGCGGCAGAAAGCTGCAGCCTTACATTCATCTATAGCAGAATGCATCTCGCCTTCTAACAAATCAAGACATTACAAAGGTACCATAGACCTACTCAAGTTCCAAAATATGCAGTTTGTGTACCTTCGGTCTTGTATCAATAATATACAAGTCAGGAACTGCAGGGTTAGACTTGATAATTGCTTGAAGCATTTGCTCATCTTCTGGACATCTGGCATTGAAGCCAGACAGTGGCTGGGCACACCTGCAGATTGCAGCCTATCGAACGAAAGTAACCAAAAGACATGTTAACCATGTAATTGTATTACTGTAGTCACTAACAATCTGGTTATTAATTTTACTGAAACTGCTGGTAATAAACCTGGGCTCAAACAGGAAGGCAGTTTCAAATCATCAAGCTGTTCACTATCCATAAAAACATTGGAAAGTCATATGTTAAGATTGTGGAATTATAAAGCTAAAGGACATCTGTACTGATGGTCGGGGATGCATGTAGGTAGGGTTCTACATCTTTTAGAAACCAGTTGAGCAGATAGTAACCACAATTAATTATTTTGCCACAAGTTGTGGATACTGTGATTTTAATCAATTCATTTTCAATCTGTGTTGCATTCTCTTTTTTTTAACAACACATATCAAATTGATACGTCACACTACCACGCCCTGCACCTCTGCTGCCATGTGAGTGAAAACCACAATGGTTGGCAAGACAATGACAAGCACTATCATCACAATTTTTTATTCCCTTTGACATATATAGAATTCGATCAATATTTAATTGCTTCTGCTATCTGCCTACACTAGAAAGAAATATATTCACCAAGCAGTCTGTACACTGGAATTCCTTCAAAAACCATCAGCACATTTCCCCCAAACAATACTCAGCCACCAGCATCTCAACATGATCTGAGAATTTGCAGTGTACGATAACAGGATGAAATTTGGTTTCTAAATACAGGTAGGTGATAGTGCATGTTCTGCATCATAAACAGCAATACCTTTGTATCTTTATGATAATATGACAGAACAGGAAGGCGTCCTTTACTCCTGAATTGGGCACTACCCGTCAGAATGGCATCTGAAGCTGATGTTGGAACATATATCACTGAAGGATATGTTGGACAAAGCTGGAAAGAAAGAAAATGTGCAATGCTATATCAGCAAACAATACAATAACTTATCAATTAAAACAACAAATCTAGAAGTAAACACCACATGAAAACGAATCTAAGTTGATAAAATAAATGCCAAGCAACACGAATACAAAATTTAAACCTGGAACCAGCAGGAGCATTGCCTACCAAATTTTCCAAAGGCCTTGTGAGTCTGAAATAGTTAATCCAGTATTGATATTGATATTACTGTATTTCGTGACATTTACAATCACACCATGCAATAATATATGTACTCTTAGCACAGGCATTTAAGGGGTATGTCACCAGTTGTTCACTTTCAGTCACAAAATATGACATTCAATTGAAATAAATTGCTCAAACCTCTTATAAAACAAATAGGTAAGACAACTAATCAGTTGGTTGTTTTGTTTCAGTAAAATCAGCTTCCATACAAGTTCCTGTCATGCATTTCATTATCAAACAACAGAAAAATGATATATCAGTAAAAAGTTATTCTGAATCAAATGAAATGGCTGTTATCATATACTGATACTGATGCTTAAGGTTTATTAGACAGTGGCATGTGTTGCTTTTGGTAGGCCTATCTATTGGACAAGTATAGTATGTGACGTATTCTTGCGGGTGATGTTACAAAATATCATGCAAATGTTGCACGATTCTGCTCATATTAATTGATACCTTGTAGTTTTCATTGATNAGTTTTCATTGATTTTACTTCTTGCCCACAGCTCACTGGGAATTTCCATTCTCTCATATTCTCCTACGGCATCATACAGCTGCCAGCCTGAGTTCTGTGGCAGATCTTCACCAAGAGGCTTATAATCAAAGGCATATAAGTCTTTAACATTTGCTGCAAGGATTAAAGCAAATTTCAAAAAATAATATGCTTGCACCAAAAATACAATGCCATGTAAGTTTGAAATAAAGAACACCTTACCCACACTGTTACAGGCCATTTTGTCAGTGCAACAGCAAAGTAGCATGCAGCGGTGGCAATTGCTTATGCAAATTAGAGGAATGAATCACCACAGACGGGATTCTCCGGAAAACATCTAATTCTTGTCATATAAACCAAGCGACTTGCTTAACATTTGAGAGTAATTATGCAGATTAAAAGTTTTCGGTAACCTCACTCTAGCTAGATAGCCAAGTTGTCTGTCTTCAATGCCAGATGATAAGAGATATATTTGCACCCAAGTTAAGGGTAAATATTGTATATACAATTATACATGTCTGTTAAGCGTTTTCTATATTACTTGTTACATATCGTGCTGTTTTACAAAAGCAATAAATGAATTAACGTAAGTAACATTTAACTGATAACATCATTTAATCATGAACACAATGAGGAACCTAGGCAACAACTCGGCTATTAAAATGAGCAGATTAAAAAGTCGTCAACCCAAACAGGTTGCTTTTCCACGAAATCTATAATCCACAGTTTATCTGCTTGATGCCAGTCAAAGCTCATGCTTTTACTTCAATTCAATATTAATTAGAAGGATCTACAACAACCATCTTTGCAGTCATCCAAAGAAATTGGAAACTTCGCAACCTCAGAAACAAATAAGTAGCCTTCATCATAAATGTGTGTGTGTGTTTGGATTTGCCATTGATTATGCAAATTCTGTTCATGTATTCCTGCTCTACTGAATGATGCCACATTGTCTCCCTTGCACATGGCTAACGTTTGAGGAGAGACCATTAAAGCCGATCATTTTGTGAGAACACAACAATCTATCAAAGGTTGCAACTAAGCATAGCAAGCAGACAATGCATGCTTTTGCACAAACTTAAACAAAGCACCCTTAAGGTTCTTTCAAGGTAACTTCCTTATGTCGAATTATGTTGCACTGTAGGACCTACATGTTACCTTAGATCAGTGGCACTAATATCAGCCCTGCAGGACCAAATGAAATTCAGTCAAAATCGGAATTTCACCAATTGAGATAATTATATCCTCAAACTGCTCACACAAAATTTATCTTGCCTTTTAGTGGCTTGAAGATGTCACTCTTGCCTTCCTGATGCCTACAAAATCATTTGTGTCACTAAATAGCTGCAGTCCTGCTCATTCAGCTAGCAGGAATGACACAACTTCTGCTTAGCTTTGATTGGTTGATTCAGACCTTGTGTTATTGTTTCTGCATTCCATGCGATCCAAACATGGACGTCTAGTCCTGCTATTCTGAAAAGCAGCTATCATGAAGCAGAACTGCTGGAAACTGGCTGGTGAAACCTGCGACTGCATTGTTTTAACCTTAGCTGCACACCTTACAAAAAGCAACAACTTTGCAGCTGGATGTTTTTGACAAGAAAGGGCAACATTGCTTAACTTTCTCTCTCCTTATTTCAGCAAACTATTTCATTTGCAGTGAATTTGCAATTAGCCCATTCGCAAGAGTGGCAAAACTGGACTGTTGAGTAGGAACAGTATCTAGGAGCTGGCTATGCCATTGCATTATATGATGTATAACTGGACACTAGTATTCGTACTATCCATTTACTGTATAGTCATTTTTGCAACTTCTCGTGACCTTTACTTGATACCAGATTACGTGGATATGTTATTAACTGAAGTCCTATCAAGTTAACCAGAACATTCTATAACAGAAACAGTGAAAACATAGTTTGTTGGTAGGAAAATTATTCAAGAATGTGAAACATCTAATAAACCGGAATCCGACTAACCGGTTTTAACAAATATCCTAATTAACATCCATAATCAATTGAGCCGCTAAAAAGACATCACAACATACGTTTAGTGCATAGTTGAAGCAGGCTGGAATAGACATCTGCACAGACGCGTTCTTTTGAGATAACAAAAATAATGGAGCGGAATGTCTTGCATCGAATTTTCATTGGGGAGCCAGCTGTAGTTAGTGGCAACTTGTCAACAGAAGCAATGTGACTGTGAAGGATCTACGACAAAAAAGATTCATCACAAAATACTCTCTTGAAACAAAACTAAATTATATTAGTGTGCTTAACCTGATCCTATGTATAAGCTGACCATCACTTCCCCCTAAATATGCATGTTGAAGCAACTTTAATTTAATGCACTTGCAAGTAGCAACTGTGCATTAGCCGATGTAGCAGTACAGGCAATTTGATGCTAGAAACTTGGCATATACACCGTGATATACGGTAGCCCAAAGTTCCAGTCCAGAATCCTACTATAAATACATGTGTACTAAGCGAATCAAAGCATTTACAAGTACTGGTGATAAAGATATAAATGTAACCAAGCCAATATTTTAAATTTCGAACAGTTCCAATATTTTCTAGCACGATATGATTTGATCCCACAAATCAGACGCCATGACATTTGGGACAATAAAGGGGCACATCATGGTAGGCCTACTCACCCATGCTTCTTTCGAACCATGTGGATCAACAAAAATAAGATGTGTAGTTGTAAGGTGGAGTGTTCCATTCACATACTTGTTCTTACTAAATGGATCGACTAGACGCACATTCTCAACCTGGAATATAGTCAAAGGTAGATATATAGCTTGACAGGCTAGAAATCAAACAAACAATGCTAGAAATAAACACGACAAACACAAACCAAACAGAATACTGCCGCGATAAATCTGCAGAACCATCGAAATTTTGTAAGTCACAATGCATATAAAAGCATTGAGCATGCTACTTAGCTGACTACCAGAAGTCCAACAGCTACATTCAACTAAAAACATAACTTAGGCAATGCATCTCTTTTTTCCCCTGATTTCCAATCTCAACAATATTAACCCTTGTAAAAAAAATGGTTAAATGAAGACTGAAGGCGATTTATCGATTGCTGATTGGTTGATTGCTAGGGAATAACTATCTCTTTGGTTATATGCTGCTACTTTTGATTTCTTTTGATAACATGTGCACACGTCGATAGCAGGACAAGTGTTAACAATGGTCTGGGTGGTGCAAAGGATGTCGCAGGATCAGAACGCAATGTGGCCTGTAGCACACTGCCCAACGAGTCAACAAAATAGACCCAATTTCAGTCGAGCAGCAACAGAAGTAATTCATATCAAATAGGCAAGTGGATAAGATCACATTTACAGTGCTACTACCATCAAATTAGATATTTCAGATACAGGTAGAACTCAAAGAGGAAATATCTCTGAACAACGACTTTTGAGGAATTTACTATCAGTGAAAAAGGAGACTGAGGCTGGAACACAGGTAAGAACCTAATTTGACAAACAGTAGTCAAACATCTGTAGACTTGCTATTTGACAAAAACTGTTTGTGTTGGATCTGATCTAGCACCAAAAAGTTGTGTGTTTTCTTCATATATATTGCATTTCCCATTACTTTGCGCTGCTTTGACAGAACTCGAGTTTTGGCTTCCTGGAAATTGAAGCAATGAACTTCGTGCCCGTTGTTATGTTCTTCGACTATCTAACGAGCCAAGAATGAAGTCAACAAGTTTATTAGCAAGATTATCAGCACGCCATCTTGTCCCTCGCACACGGTATGCCCTGGCTCGCCACGTGGCTTGGCACAGGGAGCCCGTTACAACCAAACGAGGCTAAGGTTACAAGGTTATGAGGCTGATAATAAACACAACATCTTCCCTTCTTTAAAGGAACAACAGCATTACTCTATGCCACGTAGTCATTCAGGTATTGCGGCGGCTTCACTGAACGTCCACTGCGAGTAACAACTTGAGGGGAGCTCTGCACGGACTCTGCCTCATCTGCCATTCTGCCCGTCGCTGGAGGAGGAGGAGAGGCTTGAATAAGGTCAATGACTTGTGACTCAGCGGCCGATGGGTTCCAATCCTCATCCGTCTTCATCAGATGTCGCCGGTTACGTCGGACGACATTCCCAAGATCATTGACAACTTGGTAGGATCGAGGAGTAGCATGCTTTCCGACCACAAGACCACGTGCTTGCCAGGATGGCTGCGCATCCGTCCGAATCCGCACTGTCGAACCTACAGAGATTGGTTTGAGATCATGAGCGGTGTCATCATACTTGAGTTTCTCAGTTAGAGGAGTAGCTTTGTGCATCGTGAATGCTCCTAGTGTTGATGGTATGGTTGTCCGGAGAGTGCGCGAGAACATCTTGAATGAGGCGGAGATACCATCTTGCTGAGGAGCAGTGTTGACAGCAAGAAGAGCCAAGTATGGATCCTGTTTGCTTTGATAGGCTTTCTTTAGGGATTTCTTGACGGTTTGAATAGTTCTTTCGACAAGGCCATTCGATTGGGGGAAATGTGGTGAAGACCGGTCAAGGTCAAATCCCAGGCGAGTGAGAGCGCGTCAAACTCTTTCGCGGTGAACTGGGGGCCTCCATCCGAGAACAAGATGGTGAGAATGCCGTGGTGGGAGAAATCACAGCAACAGAGTCGGGCGGTTGGCGGGTGAGGTGGGTGACATCACAGAACTTCGAGAAGTAGTCCACCGTCAAGAGATACGACTGCCCGTGCATTGAGAATATGTCAGTGGCCACTTTGACCCATGGCAGTGACGGGATATCATGTGGTATGAGCGTTTCCTTGGAGTGACGGTTTTGTTGATCGATGCATGCACCACAGGAGTTGACCATGGCTTCTAGTTCACGATTGAGGCCTGGCCAAAAGACAGCTTCCCGTGCCCGTCATCTGCATTTTTCAACGCCCAGATGGCCTTCATGGATGGCGGACTTGATTTCTGCGTGGAGCTGCATAGGCACGACAATCCGGTGGTCTTTTTGAAGTAAACCCTGGCTGGAGATGAGGCTGTCACAGATGTGGTAATAAGGCATGAGCTTTGAGGGTATTCTGTCCCGCTGTGGCCAGCCACCTTGGCAATAAGCAAGTTCACGGTTTTTCACGCGCATGCCCAGAACTGGTAGCCTGGTACCTAAGGGGGAAAAAACG
>OFHS01002953.1:0-14902 GCA_900245855.1 Calvadosia cruxmelitensis | reverse complement strand
CGCAATACCTGCTTATCCTACTTTACAAACGTTGACTTTTTATCCTGAACTACCATATTTACAGTATATTCTAAAGAATACTAACCCTTATCTGAACAATGAAATAGACCTCTACAACTTTACAACTATCTTGGATNTATAATCACAAGAAGTCTCTCTTTCAGTACTTGAAGTTGAGAAATACAACAGGATAACCCTATTTAGAGATATAAAACAAGGTTTCTTATGAGATATAGTCTGACATCAAAAAAATCAAAGTCACGGCCTTGCAGGAAATTTGGCAAATTCTGATTATTTCCCTAATATCCATGATTATAAATTTATAATGTTATTCTGAAATCATTGGCATCCACTCCTCTCTTGAATTTACCGTCCTTGATCACTTGGCTATTATGAATGATGACCTGGAATTGCTTGATATCGAAACGAACAAGTTTTATTTCATTTTTATGTATATTCACCCAAGGGCAATCTTGAGTAATTCTCTATCTGATCTAGACATCATTTTAAGCCGTCTAGATAAAAATTGTTACTTTTAGCTGGTGATTTTAATGTTGATCTTCAAAGTAATTCGCTTAAATCCCAGTTATTGCAAGACCATCTATTGAAATACCGTCTTATCCCTTCAATTGCTAAACCAACTAGAATCACCCCAAATCCTGTACATTCGTAGACAATTTATTTACTAATTTCAAAGGTGTAATAACTTCACTACTTCAGAGATATCAGATCACCTCGCATCGTATGTGTCACTTGGCAATGTTTCTGTAAAGCAACCTCAAAGACAAGTTTCTTACAGATGTATGTCATAAAATACTGTCACAATCCTAAAAATATCCCAAGTGCTCATGATTGGTTTCTTCCTGATGATCCCTCTTCAGCTTTTAATGATTTTGAGCAGATTATTCAAGAATACTTAGACATTGCATGTCCCCTTGTCAAGAAGGATTTCAACAAAAATTACCACCGCAAAGAAGCTTGGATGACAAATGGTCTTCTCATTTCTAGACGTAACAAACAACAACTTTTTAAGTAATTTGTTCTTCATAGGTCATCATCTCTCAAGTCTCGCTATGAAAACTATTGTCGTATATACAACAGGATAATTAGAAAAACCAAAATAATATATTGGGATCTTTTTATACATCCTACAGAAGAGATTTACAGAAAATGTGGCAATTCTCTAATGATTTACTTGGCCGGTCCAAAAAATAAAAACCGTTACCCTTCTTTCTTTTCTGCAAACAGCAGAAAAGTTACTAATCAGTCTGATTTTGCTAACTTATTTAACTTATTCTTTGCGAATACTGGTTTCAATCTTTCAAGCAATCATCAAGTGTCAAATGATTTTCTTCGTCACCTCCCGGTAAATAATACCAATAATTTCCAATTTGACTACGTTTCGGTTTATCAAATTGATAAAATTATATCAACAATGAAAAGTAAATCCAGAACAAGCTTTGACTCCATCTCTAATAAGTGTCTCCTAAGGTTTTGCCACTCTTCAAAGCAGGTGATCCCCATTCTTTTTCAAATTATCGACCTATCTCACTTTTACAAACTTTTTCAAAACTGTTAGAGAGGGTCGTTTACAACCAGCTGTATGCCTACTTTGATGATCATTTCTTCACTCCTTGTCAATTTGGATTCCGTAAGAAACATAATACTGTTCATTGCATTCTAAATTTTATTCACAACCAATTTATTTCCTATAATCAGAAATTTCACATTGGTCTTTTCTTAGACCTCAAGAAATCTTTTGATACTGTTGCTCACGATATCTTTTTGTCTAAGTTATCCCACTATGGCTTGTCGATCTCTGTTATTCAATGGTTTAAAAATTACTTGAACGATCGTTCTCAAATTGTTTTGTTCAATGGTGTTCTATCCATTTCTCAGCCAGTCAACTATGGTGTCCCTCAAGGAAGCATACTGACATTGCCAAAATCAAAATAAATATTCGATCTCTCTTGCCATAGCTAAGATAGCATTTTAAAGCTAGAACAATATATTATCTTTGTTTCTTGAATGAAATTTGATGTAAATGAAGCCCGACGGTTGAATTTGGAGAACTACAAAAATACGTTATTGTTATGAGTTAGGATTAACCCTAAACCCTAAAATTAAAATAAATACTCATAATTTCTTTCTTCCTATAAAGTTGCATTCAGAAGTTGAGAACATATATGCTGGAACTCCCTGATTGACTTTCAGATGGAGTAAGCAGTGTAATTCAGCCATATTCTGTTTTTTCGTATCCATGGATTGGTTTCCGCAAAAGACATCATCCGCCTACAACTCTGCGGTCTCTTTTCGTTGTGCTTCGCACGGGTTTTCGCGACGATTTACTTGCGCCGAAACGTCTTTGACGTCGAAACGATCAGGCGCCGAAACATGACAGCGCGAAGACAGTCGGCGCCGCAGCGATCGCGCCAAAATGTCTGCGCCGTAACGGTCGCGCCGAAACGTGACGTACCCATTTCTGAGTCTCTATTGTTTTTGATATATGACTTACCTGAATGTACTAATGTCTCTGTCAATCTCTTTGCTGTTGATATTACTCTATTGAACTTAATGCTTACAATAAATTTTCCAAAGTACTCAATTGGTTTAATTCAAATAAAAGTACTCAATTGGTTTAATTCAAATTGACCAACTCTCAATTCTTCAAAATCTAAATACATTATTTTTGGTAACAAAATCCAGCATCCATCCTTTTAAAATGAATATTGGCGACCAACTACTTCAACGTTGTGGGTCTGACTGCCAAGTTAAAACTGTAAAGTTTCTAGGTGTTCAGATTGACAATAAGCTTAACTGGGTTTCTCATATTCAGTACGTTCAAAATAAACTTAGAAACCTCATCTACTCTTTAATTCGTGTGAGACAATTTGTTCAACATAAAATCCAAATATATAATGTAATTGCTAAGCCACATGTTGAATGTGCCATAGCAATATAGGGAAGTTGCTCTCGACGACATTTGCTTGCTCTGCTGCAGAAAAAATGTGTTCCATGCATTGTTGGAGTGAAGCCCCTGATTCATGCTGAACCCTATTTTAAAAGTCTGCGCATTCTCAAATTTGATGACTTATACTTATCAAAATTACTTTCTTTTATGCATTCTATCATTTTATGCACTTGCCCATCTTCTGCACTGGATAGCTTTATTTTTAAAGATGGCCATCACCGGAAAAAGAATATTTTTATAGCTTCTTTTGCGAAATTTTCAAAACATCAGCGTTATCCAGATTATTGTTTTCCTACAGCTTGGAATAGCTTTGGTTTTGACTTACCTGCACATACATGTACGGACTCCCACGTTTAATTCTGCTATCAAAAATCTATTTTGGACAGCTATTATTTACGCTGCACTCTTAAAAATTGCTGTAGTCTATAATTTTTTCTTTCACTTTTCTCCCTTGATTACTTCCATTGCTACCCAACTTTTCATCTCAGCAACTATATGCTAATTGTACTTGTATATATAACTATAAAACTATTTTAACTCGTAGGTCTCCCGAACAAACAAGTAAATTTGTGCTTAAGTAATGACCCATGATCATATCATGTAACCACATTACTTGCTATCCACACTTTCTGTAATCAATTGTGTTGTATTTCGTGTGCGATATGGTCTAAATATATACTCATACTCATACTCATCAGCACGAAAGATACATCAGGAGACATAAGAAGTGCATCATAAAGATCTGTGAGCCGTAGGCAAGATTTGTATAACTAATATTAGTAACTTTTGAAGTATAATTATTGGCAGTAAACAAAGCAAATCAGCATTCAAACGAGCATATCATATGAAGACAACTCCACTTGTTAACGCTACTGTACATTACGCATGCGAAGTCTGACGTCACATGCAAATATTTATGTAGATAAACTTTCATTTTAATATCTTCTGTCAGTCTTACTTAGTGGTCTCCTCGGGGCGTGCAGTATTTTAACAAGGTGAAACGAAGAATAAATTGTATTATATGCACGGTGTTGTAAGCCTCGCCGAAGAAAAATCTGATCAGTTGGATGAAATTGTGCAAATTGTACCTCCTGTAGACTTCGTGAGAAAAATACTACTATACCATTGAATCTGATAGTAATAGACAGACAGCATTGACGAACGACGAGACTTGGCAGCATTGTGCTTTGCAATATGTACAATGACCATGCATGGACATTGTAATGTATATATCTGTGAGCCGATTCTAAAAAGTGTTGGTTTGTGACAGAACTAACTATCTAAAGCACGATCGACCACCAGAGGGGGTTTTATTGCACGTTGCATCATTTTACCCCATTGCTGGAGGGTTGCGAGCGCCTACTGGTGCTTGTCTTAGCTTGTGACATGCCTTGGAGTGACCTACCAAACAACCAGTGGCGTCGCCAAGGGGGGCGTTGGGGCAGCAGCCCCCCAATGATCTTTCAAGTCATAAATAAAACAAGGCGAAATCTGGTGCAAAACAAGTTGGGGGGAGAGGGTGAATGGGTAGACAATTCCAAAGACTCCTGTCATTGCAAAGTGAGCATTTTCAAAGTTGAAAATAATTAAATCAAGACTAAGGTCAACAATCACCCAGAACCGGATAAATAATAAATAATAATACAAGAATTTATAGAATGCTAAAACTATACAAATATTCTAAAGCGCAAAAAGAGCAGCTACTTATGTCAATTGAAAACGACATCTTGAGCTCTCTTGACAACAAACAACTTGTTTGCAACTTTGCACTATAAGAGTGGTACAAGGATGATGCTTGTTAATATATATTTATTATTTTTATAGAAGATTGAGGAGTGTTGTTATTTCAACCAACTCCTATATTATAATATTACATTGTCTGAAGTTTATGCGAGCTTTTCTAACTATACGATAGTTTGTTTCTTGTTACAAAACCTCCATAGTAAGCGAAGCAAGTATATAGTCCAGCCAAAAGGTATGGGAATGACTGTCAAAGTGACCTGTATTTATAAGTAATCTATATTGTAATTCAGATACAATTTAGCCCTGTGGCTCTCTCACTTATTATTTCCTGACCGTCACTGTGGATTTGAATTGAGTTCTCAGTTCGTACAACGAATGCAGCATGCTGACTCTGGCTCATCCAATCATCGAGCGAAAACAAAGAATTTACTGCAGCAAGCATTGCAACATATTGTTATATATCTACTCGAAATGCTCTTTGCGTGGAGAATACTCTATCATTTCTTGCACGTACACACCTACCCCCGAAAAGATTCCCCTCCGGCCGAGTGCCCGGGAGTCGGCTTCGCGGCTACTGGCTACTGCGTACCAGCTTGCCCACCCGAAATAAAAAGAAAAAAGCTAGCTACGCCACTGCCCACAACACGCAATGCGCTGCATACGAAGCTGACTGAGGCTATTTAATGTTTCGCTTTAATACCAATATCAAGGTGTTTGTACGAATTACAGTGCGAGGCAGCAGTTGGATTCTTTGCGTGATAGATGAAGCGTCTCAACCAATCATATAATTTCCACCGAATTAGTCGACAAATACGCTATCTATAGGTTCTAATCTTCATAGCTGTACCAACGCATATCGCAAACACAGTCAGCTCACCTCGGTAGCAGCTGCCAGGCGGCTCCGACGAAATCACTTGCCATTTTTCCGAGGTACACGCTTGCCTAACCGTACAGACTTGTTGCACGGTTTTCTATTGAAAACAACACAAGAGCCAAAAAGGAAATAATGAAGCAATGCGTTCAGCAGAATGCTTGCATCACCATGAGAATGATGTGTTGACTCTCTAATTATGTTTCGTCTAAAAAAAGAACAATACAAATGGCAAATGCAGGATATCACAAACCCACAGCCTAAAAATAGTAATTTTACAGGATATATTTTGTAAAAGTAAGCAATAGAGGGTCAGAAAATGGAGACAGATTCTCCCAAACGACTGTATACGATGGTTGAGTCCAGGCTACA
Source organism: Calvadosia cruxmelitensis (assembly GCA_900245855.1). Classification (NCBI taxonomy): domain Eukaryota; kingdom Metazoa; phylum Cnidaria; class Staurozoa; order Stauromedusae; family Kishinouyeidae; genus Calvadosia; species Calvadosia cruxmelitensis. Next base: position 8,945 of record OFHS01002953.1, on the reverse strand, counting down.
ATGTATGCTTACAACAATGTAATAGTGATTCCATCCATGTCACCCATTTTCATGTAGTCTGCGCTCCCATCAAAGAAATAAACCAAATATTCTGAAAAGGTAGTGTTGGAATATTTGATGTGAGCATCCTCTAATGAGCATACAATACTGCCGACATGATTGCAGGTAGCTGCTTACGCACATGATGCTGACTAGATACACTGACTACACAGGGCTGTGTGTTCACGTCACTGTAAGGAGAACAGCACGAAAACGTCATACTGTATACTGCAAAGTGCCTGGAAGCTCATTCAGCCTGTATCTCGCTCTGACGCACACTGAAACAATGAAAAATAAGAATAACTTAAGAGCATGTTAAGCCTGAAATAATTCGCAAAATAAAAGCATTGAGCCTGAGCCAACATATATGCTGAGGCAGCAACTTAAGAACTGTTATCAACGATTGCAATGTTGTACACTATTATATGAGCAAAATGCAACCAAAACTTGGCTAATGAGGGGTGTTTGGGAGCCAGGAAATGAACCCCTGATGCTTTTGGGCTGAGGGACACGATTTGTTATTTCTTCAGGGATCAGGAGAACACTGGACATCATTTTAGGCAGTAGTGAGGAAAATTCTCGAGAATTGTTTGAATTTGCTTTATTTCAGCGTCGGGTGCATCCGATATGAATACATGCAGCTTTGTTTTGAATTTAGATTTGTTGGAAAAGGTGCGGTATTGTCCAGATTTACCAATCATCAATCACAATGTTAATCACGCAACTCCCCTTGGAATTAATTCCTTTTTTAATGAAAGGCAATAACAATTGCACTGACATAGTGAGTTAACTTTTGAATTTGTCAATACACTTTCTTCCATGCGATCCCGCATTGCTTTAATCCGCCATGCGCAGTCCCATTGCACGTTGGTATAATATAAGTGAATTGACATCTGCCAAAGGTGGAGACGCCAAGAAAATGCTTTGTTTGCAATGATATCAGCCGTACTCTTGTCATTCATTGTCAATTTAGAGGATTGTTCTTGGCTGTCAAAGTTGCAGATTTCAGCTCAAAACTACGTGCCTAAAAGCATTTATACCCCGTCATGCATTGGGACTGCGCTTGGTCCATTAAACGACGAAAGTGATGTAGCACAGACAAGGCTCTCTTCTAGTTTGTTCTAGAAAGGAATCGTCCTGCGAAGGGAGGGGTGATGAAGGTTATCTCATTTGAATTTATTAAAGTTGAATTTAATCATCACACACTGGATTTGCAAAAAGCAACATTCGTGGGATACAAAATACCCATATGAATAAAAATCACTTAATCTTAGAATGATGCAACTTGAGCAAATGTGCCGCGGACGCTCTCGACGTTTCAACGCCGAATTACTAAACTGACTCAAGTTTGCGATGAAATGGACCTTGTTCCACTTGACTTTCATTCTTAGGCACTAGAATCATTCTAGTGCATATATAGTTCGTCTAGGAAGGCCTTGGCTGATGAGCCAAATGCTCCAACAATGTTTGTGTATACAGTCGCTTTCCATAAGCACGGAAAAGGTCTTTATATCCACTATATGATGGTAAATAGTACTAAATACAATACAGCATAGCTCAAAGGACTCTAGACCGAAGACGCCAGAGGGTTAGTCTTTCACGATAAATCACGGGACAATTCCGGCATCATTGAGCAACACGTTGAGTAAAATATCGTTGAACACGTTCAATAACAGCGACATTTGTGATGAATTGGGGATTGAAAACTGGGTAATCATCATACTCCAAAAATAGGTGTGCATATTATCGAGCAATGATATTTTAAATAAATTAAGCTTTTTGTGCCACATTATGGCAATGATTGCTAGGCGTAAGATCAGGAGATGTCGAAATTCCAATATCGCGTACATCGCCTCTCACACAAGTCAACTGGTTACTGTCATGAGCTGTTATGTAATACTCCACCCCTCGTGGTAATTATTAACCTCGTCTCTGTACATACTTTGATGCTTTTATGCTCCCGAGGCCAACATCATCATCAAAACTTCTCCTCGATTCTGCTCAATCCAACTGTTTCACCTTCTCTATCCGTTCTCATCTCATCAGATCCTCAACGAAACGTATGCAACGTGAACCCAATCGATGTACAAGAACTGTATCTGGAACGTAGACAAATGAAACCGCTATCTTCTCTTCAGGATTTATTCCTGGACCGGGACTAACTGAAAGCGTAGTTCAGGATTAATCACAACTCTCATCTTCTTCTTTTTCAATGCTTCAGTCCATACTAGATGTTTAATGTCGTATTACGCATTAGTCCCAGTCTACAAATAAGGCTCCACCAAGAGTCGACCCCTGTCGTTCATCTCCCCGAGGCCGTATGGTCCCCATTCTCCGCTTCCAACTTTAGAATTGAAGTCACCAACGATCACCAGCCTCTCTGAACTCTTAACGCTCCTAATGGCCTCAGACAACTGATTCAGCGTTTTGATGTATTCACTGTCCAGTGAAGTGGAGGTAGGAGCATAGACAACAACCATTGAGAACAGTCGATTACTCTCGACTTCCACCCGCACTCTGCCTACTCGGTGTGAGTAGAAGTGGTAGTCAACCAAGCGCGGGAGAAAGTTGTGATCCAACCAAAAGCCAACTCCACCAATACCTTTGGCTGCTTTCCCAATGATGAAGCCTTTCCTTTCGTACTCTTCTGAAGCGCGCGTCTCGCAAATTCCAGCGATGTTAATGCCACATATCCGTAACATTTTACTAATGTTGGTCTCATTATTTCTCAGCGCCGACCGCACAATCCATTGTGCAACATGTAGCAGCTTCGGTCTACTTCTCCGCTTTTTGGAAGCGTCGAACGAAGATTATGCAAAGTCAAGCGGAGTTCGAAACAATTACAGGGATAATGAACAGAATTTGGTTTGAGCAATTTGATCGACAATATTATTGGACCAACCTGCGCGGAAAAGACCGAGAGCGGTTGATTCATCAGGAATGGATGTGAGAAAGTCGTCAAGATGCCATTTAAAGTCAGCTGCACTCTTGAATACATTATGCACTCGGAGAGGACGAGGAAAGAAAATTAAAGTTTCTACACAGCGACATAGCAACGAAGTCAGCATTATCATTCATTGATGAGGTCACATGAAACTGAGGCCAACGGGATACTCTCCATCGCTTGTGGAAAAGAATGCGCGGCGGAGCACACGGGTTGACTGAATAAAGGAGTTTAATCTTCTGTCTGTGAGTTATACTTGAACATTACAACTGTGCTCTAGGTTGCTGTAACGTAATTCAGTATAATATCTCATTTATACAGCATTTAAATTTATCGATTGTTTCTTTCTTGAATTCTTCTATCCTTGTATTTCAATATTAGGCCATATTTTATACTTCTTACTTTTTGCAGAGCTCAACTGAAAAGCCCCTCACGGTGATGCTGACTGTCTGCCTAAATATTGCAATAATAATAGTAATAGTAATATATCGTGTAATGAATCACTTGGAACTAGAAGTTTCTGATATTGATTGGTCTGACTACATGGATAATTCTAATAAATAGATCTAATTTGTTCCCACGATGAAGGAAACATCCAAACGATTGACACTCTACGTTGCTTCAAAATAATTCCGTTTATATCTCATTTATATTTCAATTATCAATTGTTTATTTCTTGAATCCTTGTATCGCGCAATGAATTATTTGAAAACGTTTAGATTTTCATTGGTCTGACTACATGGATAATGCCAATAATTATAGAAATACTTTCGTGACGTAGCGAACGTGAGAGGGACCAGACATAATTTCTACGAATGGGACGGCATGACCATGGAGATTAAGAGCTAGAACATAATATACAGAATTGTGGTTAGCATATTTGGAGCAATTTCTGGAAAGAAATGCAACTATAGTCTGGATCCAGCCTTGCTTTCGCGTATTATTCTCTGACTTAAACACGCTGGGTGTGCAATGAGACATGAAGAAGAATGCATAATAAAAACAAACGCCGAGGAATCTTTTCATGTTTTGAGGAAATCTGGGGAACCTTGAACTTCTTGGACCATAAATCAACCCTACGAGCCAAGAAGTATTGCAAACAAAACGAGGCAAATAAATGGATCGTAAAGATAACTGTAATATCTGTTGCTATAACGGCACTGAGTGAAGTAATCTCTTGTTGATGTCAGTACTGTTGCTTCAGTAGAGTGAATCCATGTCAAGGCATAGTCCTTGTAGGATGCACACTGTGATGTCCAGCAGCATGGAAATCTGATACATTTATAGCTGCAGATTTTTACATAAGTTAATGTCCTGAAATCAATTTGTATAATCCTTGTTCGATTTCAGTAAGCTCCTTTGATCCTACATATTAACAGTCCCTCTCGCTCATCAAGGGCTTGAGAATGGGGCTGACATGATACCATGTGTTACATTTTTATAAAGCAAGAGATTTAGACGCTTGCCGCTTGTCATTCGAGACATTGGCATGTGTCGAATATTGCTACAATGGTTGTGATATACCTTGATCACGTGACAAGGATTGCGCACTTGAAACTTACCCAACACCTTCAAATTTCGGATCAAGACCTGCTCAATGCCAACAGTGTCTTGCTTGTAGTTTACGTTATACAGAACAGAAAGTGGTAAATGTTTTGTAAGATGGAATAGGAATGCATCGTGAGAGCCGATGTACTTCTTGCCACATTTTCCCTCCATCCTACAACTCTTTCCAGCATTCTGTGGCTCGTGACGCGACAAGGCATAAACAACGCCACGTTTCAGTGTCGATTCAGAAACATGATGAAAGCCTTCACCTAAATAGCAATCACTGTTGATAGTTATTGCGTTATGATTTAGCAAACGAGATGAAATGTACCCAAGCGCATGCCTGTATGTCATCCTAGTCCCTATAGGATAATATATAATCTTGTGCCGACAAGGAGGGGCAAGTCTTTCAATGTGAGCAGAATCGCTTCTATTCTCCAAAAGAATGTGAATCTTCCCAACCTGTAATGGGACAATGCAAATGTCAATAAAACACAGAACCTACAGCTGATAAATGTTGCATTACTGACAATGTGAAAACTGCATGGCTGACACATTTGCCATTCCATCTGCATATTAAGTAGTTAATGTTTTGATTCGTTTATTCTTTTGTTATGAAGAAGTGTTGTTACTACGGTGTAACTAGTACGTAGGAAGCAAACATGCAAATTGTGCAATTTGTTCAATGATTTATCAAATGTTTATTGTACCAAAGCAGTAACCGTGTTATGACAACATCGGACAAATTTTGTATAAATGTAGCGAGAGTTTGGTTGTAAGCATGTCACTGAGCGAGAAGCAACTCGATCTCTAAAAAAAACGGCATGTTGACGGATATTGAGATTCTGTACTGTACATATCGTTACAATCTCACCGCTTATAATGCTGCATCATTTGTTTACCTTTCAGTGTTATTGTTTTTAATTTTAGCATGAATTGATTGACTGATTGATTGATTGATTAATTGATTGATTGATTGATTGATTGATTGATTGATTGATTGATTGATTGATTGATTGATTGATTGATACAATTTAACATGGAGCTCATGGTTGAGGCCAGAACGATTGGATACGACCCGCAGTGACAAAACACAATACTGATAGAGAGAGCACCTGGGGATGTCTTAGATTTCTTATCAGTGTTGTGTCGTATTCATGCTGACGAATCAAGAAGTCTCTTCCAATAGATGTTGTCACGATCGGAAATTGCGTGACAACCTGCAGGTTTAGACATTTCTGTTCATGGCAAGAGCAATCTGAAAGACAAAAGGAATGTTGGCATTTTTATTGCATTTTCTGCACGCAATAAAGAATGATTGGAGGCAGGGGAGGACGGAGACAAATTCTATCTGCAAAATCAATTCGGTGAAAAACCAAGTTATAAATCGTGTCGTCCCATGCAAGGTCACAAGGTGGAATTCGCTGCCTGAAAACCTCGTCACGTCAAAGTCGTACCACAAGTTCAAATCTGACTTGAAAGCAACGTATATGTCGTGTAACTGCCTCTTGTATTAGAATATAGCTTTCATTTCCCATGGAACACTAAATTGCACTCCAGGCTTCCACAAGTGATGTCCATATCAGCAATTGTGACGTCACAGAAGCACTATTCTATGTCCATTATTGCGTTGTAAGTAACTACGTCTGTAAATGATGGTGAAAAACGCATCCAACTTCGTCGTCACTCGATCTTCAGACTTGCAAAGCATGTTGGGCCAGCTTCAGAAGGATTTGACAAGGCATGCCTCGCTGTGTGCTTCTGCTCATCGAGGCCATGAGAGGCTAGCAAATAACATCTCGAGAATACCATTGCGAGAAGGTCAAACCTCAATTGGGAAACAGCTGCTCACTTTTGCCAATGGTCTACACTTAGCAGCTGCATCCGAAGAACAGCGAGACAAGCAACAAGCGCTTGAAATTAGCAAGTTGAAGTTTATGGAAAAAGAGTCAAAGAAAGCAGTCAAAGAAATCTCCCGAGCGCACTCCGTGCTAAGTAAGAGTAGCAAGAGAATGCAAAGCCTTTCACGGCTATCAAATGTAGCAACGCTAGACGATGCCAGCATCACTGAAACAAGACGAAGGATTATTAGATTGTCAGATTCAGTGCAAAAGAACGATATTTTCGTCAACAACAAAACCAAAGACATGGAGAACGACGTTACAGAGAAGATGAGAGAAATCTTACTGTCGTGGCTGAACTCGTGTATTCGCTGCAATTCAGAGCAAATTGAGCTGTTCACTAAAACGTACCACTTGCTTGACAGCAACACATGAACGTTACAAGTTATTGCATAAGAGAAACAAGTGAACGCACGCCAGGGAAACGAGTTGGCGATGGCGTATATATTTTTCAGTGGTTCTTCGATCGTTTGTCAATAAAATGCATGTGAGATGTTTCCATATGCATGGCCGGCTCGTGTCGTTCTAAGTATGGCTCTAGATTGTTATTTGATATTCTCCAGCTTGTCTTGAACTCTTCTTTGCAACAACATACAAACAACACTATAGCAGGAGTTATGAAGCTCTGCGAATTCACCCCTGTCAAGCGGGCCCTACCAGCCCAACTTCATGGTTTTATTGTATCATTGTAATGATTATGCCATGATCGTTTGTGAACAATGCTTTACTTACGATTATCATCTTTGCCGTAACATCAAATTACTAGACGTTCCCTGTGGGAAGCCCAGCTTAACGTCAAGCTAGCCCCCTCTCCCAACGAAGAAAGAATGAGATTTTCCAGTTGAATTCGATATGAAATGAATTACAATGCGATTATCATCCATGATCACCTGGTTTCATTGTATTCTCAATAGTAAATATCAAGTCATCAGACTCTCCCCATGGCAAGGGGGCACCGCAACGTCAAGCTGGCCCCCACGAAGAAGGAATGAGATTTTCTATTGCCATCAGGGCCCGCAATTCTGAAATGTCCGGTTGTGCTCTGAAAACAACAGCAAGGGGAAGGCAGAAGGATCTGGTCCCCCCTATCAGTCCGTCGGTTCATCAGGCAAATTCTGTCTCTGCTACTATTCCCATCGATTCATCTTATCACTTTTTTTTTGCAAAACAACATGATCAATGAATTATAAGCTGGATTTGTGCCTGGAAAAGGTACAACTGACCATTTGTTCTGTTTATCTACAGTGATTAACAAATATACAGTAAAAATAGAAAAATTATTTGCTTGCTTTGTCGACCTTCGTAAAGCTTTTGATTCTGTTTCGCATTCCTTGTTGTTTAGAAAGCTAGTTGATTTGAAACTAGGTGGCTGTTTCTACCGCATTGTCAAAAACATATACACTGATTTGCAGGGTAGTCTAGTTTATAACAATAGCATAGCGGCAAAGTTTCCAATTGAAATTGGAGTGAGGCAAGGTTGTGTTTTGAGTCCGACGCTTTTCAATATTTTCATCAATGATTCTGTTCACGACATGACGTGTCATCATACAGATCCTATTGAATTAGGCCAAAAAAAGATCAATGCACTTTTATTTGCCGATGACATTGTACTTTTATCAAAATCAGAAGCAGGCTTACAACGTTGTATTAATAAATCGTCAAACTATTGTGATACATGGAAATTGAAAATCAACACGAGTAAGACTAAAGCAATGGTATTCAGAAAAGAAAACAACATCATTTGGACACACTTAATCTCAAGATTAACGGTGCGTTGATTGAGCAAACAGACAAGTATAAATATTTAGGTTTCGTTTTCAAGGAGATATTGTCAGCAAGATTTCGGGTTATAATTAAAACCCAATTGTGTCAGAAGGCTGAAAAAGTGTGATACTCAACATCACAGTTATTACTATCATCTAGTGCGAAGCCAGTAGATGTCTGCATGGCCATTTACAATACATGTGTGAAACCTGTTGTACTATATGGAAGTCAAGTGTGGGGAAGCAATGTTTATAATTCCTTCAAAAATCAAGTTGAAAATCTACAATTGAAATGATTTAAAAATATTCTTTCAGTTCACCGAAAATCAAATAACCTAGCTGTACGCAATGAATTAGGTATGTTCCCTATTGATATTAATATTAAGCTAAATATGATTAAATTTTGGATCAAAGTTATAACATCACCGAAGGATAGCCTTATATATTCCGCTTATAATGACTTACACATAATGCAACATGTTGGCAGAAAAACATGGCTCGATAAAATTAACAACATTTTGAAAGAAACTAATATAAGATAATTATTCGTTAATGCATTCTGCAAATGATCTGATTGATTTAAAAACTAAAAGAAAGCTTCTCACACAAATAGACCACAAACTGCGACAAAACTACTTGTCAGAAGTCCACAGTACTCTTGACAAGACAACTGACTCGACTGGTCAATTATCGTTTTTCAAGAAATTCATGACAGACAATTATAGATGTCAACCATATCTCAAAGTAAGA
>OFHS01002952.1:4447-18722 GCA_900245855.1 Calvadosia cruxmelitensis | reverse complement strand
ATAATAATAATAATAATAATAATAAATAACTAGTAAATAAATAGTGTCATCCCATGGCATTGTTCATTTGGAGAGAAGGAAGGATTATATGCTGGTGTAATGAAAATATTGCATAGTAGTTAGTGAAAACAGTCACGGTAAAACCATTGTGAAACGGAGACACCATGTAATGTGTTTATAATAAAATAATATTGGTTTATTTCGCTCTTGGAGAGATATGATTAAGAAAACACCTCCTGCAAAGAGAACATTTTAATTTAAGCAGGGTTAGTGCATTTTACAGTGCCTTAACTGGTGATAGGTAATCATTGCACAATCGTCAAAAGTTGATTGTCAAACAATAGGTCGGATAAACAGAACAGGTACAATGTCGCTTACACAACCATTGCAAACGAAGTGTGGCCTTATGAGTGATGACTGAAAAGCATGCTTTAGTTAATGATGTTAAATGGTAGCCAACTAGAATCTACAAAGGGTTTTAAAGAGATCTCTCCGCCGCCCATTTTTACCGTGTCTATTTGTGAATAGTATGGTGAAAACCTCTTCTTACAGTCGACAATTTGACGACACAAGCAAGTTAAAAATGCCGCACCAAATCATCATGGTCATGCCACAAGCGAAAATTAAAAGCGGTCTTTAAAGCTGAATTGTCTTTACAGATTATATCTCCTCCGTATCCTTTGTCGGGATTTGCATAACGACTAAGCTAATCTGACAGTTGCATGAACATCGTGTCTATTCTGAACGCAAATGTAAATAACTTCGACCAATATTTGATTATTTTCTGAATATATGCAGTGTGCTTAGCTTAGTAGAGTCATGGATTAGATTGCCCGACTTGGTGACGAGATTGAATCCTCATTCCGATGCGGTTTCCAGTTACATATTCGAAAGCGAAAGGTCACTAATACGGAAGCGTTTTGTATTTTGAAATTTGAATCGATATGCCAAATTCGTCATGCGCAATCCCACTGCATGTCGGTATACAAGTGAGTTGACCTCTGCCACAGGTGGAGACGCCAGGAAAATGTTTTGTTTCATTAAACGCAATTAGCCGTACTCTTGTCAATGATGTTCAATTTCGAAGATTGTTCTTGGAAGTCAAAATTGTAGATTTCAGCTCAATGCCACGCGCCTAAAAACAACTGTATCCCGTCATGCAATGGGACTGCGCTTGGTCCATTGGATCAGATGTTAAAATAATATGCTACGTGTCGAACAGCGCTTTCACGAGTCGTTGCCTCAAAATGTTAAAGTGCCTATACAGGATATGAGGTCTGAGCGGATCCTGGTAAAGAAAAATTCACTGGTGACGACAAAACAAATCAGTTCTTGAGTTGGAGCCGTCTCCTAGTTTCAATTAATTTTTGAAAACCTGCGGCATACTGAGCGTGAAATTTAATGAGAAAATTAGTCTATATGCAATCGCCAAGTTACGAACAAATTAATAATTATGCGATGGAGAACATTTGAAGACGGAATTTAGGAAATATGGTTTGTCAGCCCCGGGGAAATGTTCGAGATTTTGAGAGATTGTATTTGCAACTTCAGCGTTGTATTTACCATGTTCTCTCTGCTTTATTGACTGCATGCTTTCTTTCTTATAGTCAGTAAACGTGCCCGACCTAATATGTTTTCTAATGCCAGGGATTAGGAAGGATTAGAAAAGTGATCTTGGAATTCACGTGCCCTGCCCTTGAATGCTTGGCTAATTTTAGTAATTAGTCCAGGGATTGCTCTCACTGGTCACGAAGGAGCACAATAGGTGAAACATTTAAATTTATCTGGAAGGTTTCGTGAGACCTCGATGAAGCCTAATTGCAATGCGATGTATCGGAACAAATAAATCTTCCGCATTACGTATGCATTCCAATTAATCGGTGAAGCCGGAAACTCCCCCGTGACTTAGCCCGAACTCTACAACTGATGTCGTACTAGATCGCATCTCCAGCTCTCTCTATCTCTCTCTTGTCCTGCACCAGTCACTTTTTTCGTCCGTCACTTTTCTTGGAACTTTAACATGATGTTGATAGTCAGTCTGTCTGATTGCTCCTGTTCGGGGGCGGCGCCAGGGGGTAGACTGGGGGGACGCGTCCCCCCCAGTTGAAGTTTAGGTCGAGTTTTCAATTCCTCCAAATCCGTCAAGAAACTCGCCATAGGGGAGGGGGATTCTGGAGGCGTTGTAATTACATCCAGTAAGCTATTGTTTAGCATATTGAAGGAGACGTGAGAGAAGCAATAATGTTTGAAAATGTCATCCAGTGGAAGCAGTTTGCAAAATTGTGAGGGATATTGTCAGAAATGCAAGCCTCGCAAGGACAGCAAAGCTTGGTTTTGTCCCCTCCAGATGTTATAGGCTGGCGCCGCCACTGCTCCTGTTGTCATTACTATTCACCATCCTTTGCGCTTGCAGTACTTGAATCTCACAGAGCATGACGCACACCAGGTTATGATGTTTGACAGTGGGAATGTCAAGTGGCAATATCACCCTTGCCGTGATGTATCCGTTGACAACTTTAAGCCTTCCTGCAGACCTTATTTCTCGTCATGATAGAATAGTTATTCGCATGCATCATTACATTACACAATGTAACCTGTTTTAAACGACCTCCAAAGTGGCCAATGAAATGTGCTCTCCAAGGACTGTGGTCTCTTAAGACAGGTGGTCTCTTAGGCAAGTGTTCTCTTCAGACAGATAGTTTCTCAAGACAGTTGGTCTTTCAATACAGGTTTTATCTTAAGACAGATCGTCTCTTAAGACAGATGGTCTCTTAATAAGACACCTGGTCCCTTACAACAGGTTGTCTCGTCTTAGACAGGTGATCTCTCATGCAAGTGGTATCTTAACACAGGTGATCGCTAAGACGTGTTAGATTGTACATGATACTGTATGTTCTCAATGTTTCTACTCTTACATAGAGGATTTTTATTCTTGTCTGAATTTTACATTCCAGCAACACCATGCCATTCTACTTCGAAGGCAAGGAGAAAGTCGCTGTCATAGCGACGGCTACGGTGGGAAGTATCTGCTTTGCTACCTTGGTAACACTCGTGGTTATGCACGCACTCGGCTACCTCAAGAGATGTTGTGCTAAGATCTTAAGGAGAGACAAAGATGCCGATGAAGATGAAGACAAGGAGATACAAACAAATCTTACTCGCGACCGGAGAAAAATGAAACTAAGCGATAGACAAATGAGCAGATCTTTGCCGAACATCGGACCGACTTACGATCCTGGTTCGTTTAAGATCCCTGGTCTAATGTTGGTTCGAGGAGTTCAACCAGTCAGTACCATGGAAACGGATGATGAGTCACGCTCTGATTCGCCTGTTTCGTCCTCGTCGTGGTCACCCGTTCCAAGCCACCGGAAAGCATTCAATCGAGCCTCGGTTCCAGTCACCCACGAGCGACTGCAGCCTCGTCTAACGGATCTGATCTCAACTTCGTTTTCGTCGTCCGTCGATGTTAGCTTGCACGATGGTGACTTTGACCGTGACCTATACTCGCGAGGTCGTCGGAAAACAATCGGGATTGGCAACCTCGGCAAAGTGGTTTTCTTCCTGTCATACAGCGACAAAACTCGTCGGAAATTGGACATGCTGCTTGAATGCATTAGTAAATTGCAGTTACTTCGAAGCGATTATGTTGCGGTCTCTATTTCAGTCATGATGCTACCAGAACGAGACATTGTATATACGACTGACGCAATGACACCAGATGTGGAGCTGAACATTCACAAGTCATTTGCCTTCTTTTCTAAGCCCAATAATCGTGATTTCGAGGCTCGCACACTTGTGGTCAATGTTGTGGCAACTGAGAGATCGAGTCGGCAAGTGATCAACAGTCAAGCGAGGCTGCCTCTTCTTGATCGAGAGATCTACAGTCAGATTATGAGCAGCTTTGGTGTTAATCTCGTCAGAAGATCAGCCGTGGTAAGTTTTACAATGTGATGGGGTGTACAGTGAAACCTGTCTATAAGGGTCACCTTTTGGGGCCTCAAGAAAATGAATTTATAGACAGGTGGACTTTCTGTCCAGGTTAGCTTCTATGCAAAGTGTCATTTTGAGGTTATGAAGAGTGCCCTTTATACACAGGTGGCTGCTCTATAGAGGTGGCCGCTAATGCAGGTGTAACTGCACTTGATTATTAAGGAATAACCTGTGCCTAGGAAGGAAAAAAACGCGCACAAGTAAAGACGTAGAGCCTTCGGGCTTACAAACAAATGTAATCAGAAGATTGGCTTGAAATTATTTGATTTTTAACGAAAAATCGCCTTCTCCCTGTAAAAAAATCTTATTATCCGAATTTTCACATAAAGGAAATCCAATCATACGTAATTTATAATCTACATTCCACCCAAAAGTAATTCGTTACCAGAAAAAGTATCTATTACTATTAAAATTAGTTCGTTGACAAAGATATTGATTACATCTAGAAATTAAAACAGAAGTAATCATTACCGGTACAGTCAAACCTGTATTAGCTGCCACCTCTATAGAGCAGCTACCTTTGTATAAAGGCCACTCTTCATAACCTCAAAATGACACTTTCTATAGAAATCAACCTGAACAGAAAGGCCACCTGTCTATAAAGGTCAGTTTTCTCAGGTCCCAGAGATGACCGTTATAGGCAGGTTTCACTGTAATCACTTACTTCAGTAATGATCACTCACAGCTCTGACCTGAATAAACAGGTTTCACTGTACTTATAACTTCCTCTGTTAGTTGATTTATTTATTCTTCTGCTTGCTATATGTTGTTTCAGGAAGAGACAGGGGATCTTTACATGCAATTGAGTTACATCCCAGAGAAAGAAACACTCACTGTCATGATCAAATGTATCAAATTCGTCTCTCATCATTACCTTGACTCGTTGACAGGTAATAGAACGATAGAATTAGTGCATTTAATTTATGTTTGGATTTAAATAAAAGACCAGTCTGCCTTCGGGCGAACATTAAAAAAATGTGAACAGATGACACTGTGGAAATTATAATTAATAATTTGGGAGGTATAAATTATCCAATGATTGGCTAATGGCGGTAAGATATGTCGCGACTGATATCAGAAAAATCGGGTACTTCTTTCTTATCGGTGACCGACATAACAAAACATAAGGCAAATGTTGACTCTGACCTGGTTTGGCAAATTAATTACTCACTTTCTGCAGAGAATAAGCAATGCCTCAGCTCTTTTACTGGAGACTATTTGGATCAATTATAATTATACTGGCGGGAAAAAGGAACAAGAAACAAGCATCAAGAAGCAATGTAAAATTCAGGTTCTTAACAGAGGGCAAATTTCAACTTTCAAAGCTTCAACAGAATTCTCCACGGATAAATTTAAGAAAGATGGGAAATATAATACAGACCACAATTCTAAAACGCTACGGTGTGTTTCATGCAAGATTCAAGAATGATCTGTTCCATTATCTCAGTCCGAACTGGGTAGCTCCAAAGAAGGTCTGGTATTGGAATCGTCCAGAGGTAGTCTCTCCATATGACGCCACGAAACAGGTAGAATTTATATGCTGATCAGTCTACTAACGATATGATTTTGCCAACAAAATATGAAAACAAAGGATTGTAATCATTTTATCAAACATTCATCACATGTTCATCACATGTTCGATACTGATAGAACAGAATGTTGTCTACTAGAAGTAGGGAGAATGTTCCTAGAGGAAACTGGAGTAGCTCCGTGAGCGTGCATTATATGCCTAAACTTTCACATGTTCAAACTTTAATAGAATCTGCCTTCATCTTAATGCGACGTTTTAATTGAAATCAATCTGGCAAACTCGTTCTTTTGGATTTCAATAACGGACGGACTCTATGCGAAGAATTCTGTCACATATTGCAATATTAATGGTCAAAATATTGTCAAACATTGAACATTAAAGAATTGTATAATACAGAAGCTCGTAAAACGTCCCGGCAGTGTTTATACGCAGCCATGTTGTTGGGAGGTAGATTCAGCAGGGTTCAGGCAAACCCATGGCAACAAGGGCACGAAGACAGAAGGGTTCGAAAAGCTGATTTTTCAAAATGGATGACTACGAAACAGAGAGTCAGGGAATACATTGAACACAGCGTACGAATTTGTAAGTTTTGTAGCTATATCCTACCAGACAAGCGCAATATTATTTCCTTCTAATTTATTTATAAGCATCTTTCCTGGGTATCGTCAAAATGTCCTCTGATCTCGTTGGAGGTCAGACTACTTGTGATGCTTGGCATTTGTTGCTAGTCGTGGTATTTGTGATGCGGAATTGCTTTCTTTATTGCTGTGATCGATGTCACGTCTGGTGCTGCGCTGTTTTCTTAGTTTTTCTGCAGACAGCAAACGACTGCCTTGCCCGTAACGAATTGGGATTTTTGTTATTCCAATTGGCCCCGCTACCTTCAATTTTTCCTTCTGGCCAAGTGCGTTCGTTCGCTTTTTCATAATCCGGACAGGAATCTTGCTAGCTATGCTCACGCCATAGATTCTTTCGATGTGATTTGATTGGCTGTTCGCCATTCTACCAAACGAATCCATTATTCGAAGCCAATGACAACTTCCACGTCGAGTTCGATCCTGCACATTCAATTCCCTCTTTTAATGTCTTTATCTCAATAATAGATCGATAACCAGTCGACGCGGAAACTCTCCAGGAGTGAAACTTTATAATCGCATGAAGCATTATGACGTCAAAATTAAACTTATCACGTGAGCACTTGGGATTTTCTGGAATCGAGGCTGTTTGTCATGATATAAAAATTTTCGAAGATGAGAATAAACCAAGCTACTGCTTTTCTGGTTTTCCATGAAGCTGAAAAACATGGCGGTTCGTGCAAATTCAAATAATTTTATCAAGAACTTCTTTTGCTCTCGTGTGGTCCCATGGTGGAACGATTTGCCTGATGATGTTGTCACTGCACCAACACTATCTTGTTTCAAATGTCGTTTAGGTAAAATAAATTTAGTACAATATTGTAAACTTTTATTGGTTGTGTGTAAGTGATCCTGTATTTGCCTTTCGTGTCCAATTTACGGAAAATAATATCAAATCAAATCAAATCTGTGTTTCTCAAGTCGATTCCCATATGGTGTGGAACAAGCTAAAGAAAGATCAACGTGCTAAAACAGAGCAAACCAATGCAGGAAGCTTTTTAAAGCTAAGATATCCTGTAAACCTTTGCTTGCAGATGGTCGGTGATAAAGGTTACCACATGTCTGACAGTGTGCTAACATTTTGTGAAACGATAAATCAACTATTTCGTTTAATAGATAAACAATTATTCATTCATGTATCTGAGTCAGGAGCCAACAATCCAAAAAGTCTTCAACTCTCTCTTTGAAGCGTCGATTGAATTAGGTTAACCAATCAGAAAGAATCAAGCCTTTTGTTAAAAAAGTTTTGTTTAATGTTCGATTCGATCCCAAGGGACGTTCGAAAATTCGTCAGCCGTGAAATAATGACAGCATCAGGTGCTTGTCTGGATTTCCAATCATGCCTCTTGGCCAATCAAATTGCGAGATATTAATCAAACGCTTTATAATGATTTTTTTTGTAACCTTGCGTTTAAGTTAAACCGAAATTTTATTGTAGCATCCGCAGTTGAACGTGTTATGTACATAATATGGGCATATGGGTCGACTGTGATATCATATCCTGCAAAGTTGTACGACGGCCTTTGTTGTCTCGTAGTTGCGCCAGTTAAATTGCTCCATTTATTGCTGCCAACGCAGAACAGATAACAGAGTATTCTTGTCGGTTTGGTTTAGCGCCTGGCATGTGCAGTTGCTAAAATCAGGCGTACCAGGTCGACTCCTAGCCCAGCCTATAGGTCTATTCGTTGTTCTTACGTGGCTTCTTTGTCGAAGCTTACAAGGGAGAGAAGCCATCATTATAGCCTATTGGGTTACCCTCGTCAAATAAGTTTATGTGGCCTTTTCCCGTCATTTTGTCTTGTAACTATTTTGTCTCGTGGTTGTTTTCCACTGATTTTGCGCATCGTCAAGGGTACTGTATTGCCTTCTTGCCATGTCCTAAAACTCCATTATATTTCCTACGATTCTTACTAGTAAGAACTGTGATGATTTAGAACCCTGCTGTGCCGTTTAATGAAAAACTATTCATCGCAGGTCGTTTCTCTACAAATTCTCGAGTTTATTCGATCTATTTTGTGCCACTTTTGTTATCAAAGGGCTACAGTCCTCTGATTGTGAACCCTATATTGTGAAGCATGGTCCATCGAACCGGAGAATGCAGTTTCGCTCTTCTCCGCCACATAATAGGTAGAGTATCTAATTCTATGTCTAGAAATTGGCACTAAGTCTCTGGTGGATATAATCACGACGGTTGATATAAATCGTAGTGAATTATAAATGCTAAACACGATTTGAATTAGAATCATCGAATTTTAAACGGATGTTATTCCTGAAATTATATTCGTTAGCAATGAAAATCACATAGAGAAACCAGCAGAGAAAAATACTTAAAAACTAGCAGTGACTTTTTCTTAGTAGCTTCTGT
The DNA here is from genome assembly GCA_900245855.1 of Calvadosia cruxmelitensis. Taxonomy (NCBI): domain Eukaryota; kingdom Metazoa; phylum Cnidaria; class Staurozoa; order Stauromedusae; family Kishinouyeidae; genus Calvadosia; species Calvadosia cruxmelitensis. The sequence continues at coordinate 10,201 of OFHS01002952.1, read as the reverse complement.
TTCAACTTCTATTCGGGATACTCTGACCAATTAATGCAGTTGATTATCTTCTATTCCTTTATAGGATTGAGATTGAAAGCCTACGCGAAATACTACGGATCAAGGCTGAATCGGAAGCGTTTGACTCTTCATCCTATCAAATCAGGAAATCAAACCGCCATTGTTGACATCAACGAACAATTAACCTTCAAAATACCGAAAGACAAATTCCTAGAGGCGTCAGTGAAGGTTTTGGTTGTTGGTAAACATAAAATACTTGGGAAGAGTGTTTCCTTGGGGCGTGTCAGGGTCGGGGATGCCCCCGCGGAAGAGGTGGGAATGATACACTGGAAGCATGTTTATTCTCAACCAGGAGTTGCATCAATGGTCTGGCACCCCGTCTCCTTAGCTTGAGGAGCAGAAATTGATGATTGAAATGGCGGGCGCTATTCCGCTTAAAGAAACTTGCTTCTTCGTTCGTGACACTCTGTGAGGGTCATGAAATTATAGCAGAAGCTTATCAGTGCTTCAGAAAAGTTGATATATATTATTCAGGGCAATTTTAAACCGCTATCTTGCGCATCATGCAGAGCGTGATCTGTCGTAAAGTATTTTGTAGTCTCTTAATTATTAGATTAACGCTCAAGGAGCATTCCACCTCTGGTTTAGGTGCCTAATTTACAGACCTTTTGCACTTACGATTTTAATAGAATGAAGTCACAATGCTTTATATAGTCGTTTATTTTGTTAATAACACCAAGTGAAAGCTTTTTCACGGTGCAATATAACAGCTGATGATGCTGATATTAATTTACAATGAGTTCGACAAATAACGGTACGCTATGCAGACCGCTCAGATGTAAATGATGGTGGCGAAAACCGATAGTGATAAAACAATAGAAATGACCTTCTTTGTTCTAATAATAAGTACAGTAACTACAAAATATGTCTGAGTAAAAATAGAGGCACACAGTTACTGCCATGCGACCTGGAATTCTAAACTGAATCTGGTGGTCAGAGCTTCTCCGACGGTCAGTCATTGCAAACCACAAACAGAACGACTGCACTAAGCACAAACAAGCATTTGTCGAATCGGTATTGTCAAAAACGATAACCCAGTAAACGTAAGTCGTCTTTACGACGTACCAACGACGTCCAAACGTCGTGAATGTGTCCATGGGGCGTCCATAAGACGTCTCGTGCTTGCTGGGAAGGGCCGAGTGCTGAAATACCGATAATGACGAAAGAATGGTGGTTTGAGACCAAAATTGCCACGGATACACAGCAGTAGAAAGACCATTGATGCCGGGTGATACCCGATATAGACTGGTGTATTTAACAAAGACAGACTAACACAAGTGGATTACTGTTGTTGATGAAATACAGGTAACGGCGATACTGTTATCTGGGTCAAATTTATTTGTTCCACATAATGGTAAGAATGTCAAATACAATTTCAATCATTTCCCTAGAATTGAGAGCTGCGTAAAATAAATGTATACATGTTTACAATAATTTATATCTAATTCAGTTAGCATACAATTTACCTAGTACTAATTACAATTAAAATAGCCTAAAAATGCTGCTAGCTAATTAAGCTAAAAATCTCGTCCAAACCAACAGGATGTTGAATTGAACCTAGGAAGGATGAAGCATTGGCGCGTTGGACTGCAATTGCTATCCTCTGCCAGCAACGGGCTTTTGGCATGCCCGTAATCTTGATTAATTCTCGTCCGATCCTATTTACGAGCTTTCTTCCGCCGTTTCCATAGGCTCCCAAAGTTCCATCGCCAGAGGCTCTACTAGTTAGTTGTTACTGAGCTTGGAATATTTCTTTTCTTTTTACTGTTATATATTTTTTATACTGTTGTTGACTGAGTTAATTGCTACATAGCATACGTGTCAATTCAACTTTGAAGAATGAAGTACAGTCAAACTTGTATTAGTGGCCACCTCTATTGAGCAGCCACCTGTGTAATAATGGCACTTTCTATAGAAATCAACCTGGACAGAAAGGCCATCTGTCTATAAAAGGTCATTTTCTTCAAGTCCCAAAGGTGACCATTGTGGACAGGTTTCACAGTACCTTTTTAGCTAGTAGGTCACGACTAACGATGTGTCTCCATAACGGTGAGATATGCAAAGACGAACAAGAAAAAATCTAACTTTCCATCTAGTTTTCTTACAGTATCACCAGAGAACATCCATATTTTAGTCAGTCAACATAACCTTACAAAATCCAAAAAGTATGTTGTCCTGCTCTCTCGTCTATAGATTTCCCACAGTATCGAGAAACTCCGACCCTAATCATGTTTCCAGAACAAATAGAGTTCGCTAGTTGTAGTTCTTCGTTGTCTTGGCAATGATTTAAGCTTCTGCCTCTATAAACCATATGTTAAACATGTGAATATTGGATCCGTATACGAACCGATCGTAAACAGACGAGTAAAGTATTCAAACATGTTTGTCTGGGCCATCGCATTACGGCATGAGTAGCTAGGTTTTCCCTTGCTATAAATCCGTTAGTCTATGATTAAGGTCACCACATAATTACATCAGAGGTCGGTGAGTTTTCCCCTGTCACGTTATAGAGCAAGAGCCCAGAAGATTTAATCATACGAAGAGCGATAAAAGCAATGGACGTGCTAGATTGAAAGCCTAGAGTTCAATTTCATCATAAAAGTGGATTGCTGGCACGTCATATCCTTGACCCAGCCTCCCAAATTCAAGGATTTAGGGATGCAGAAATGACATTTAATTACATGAAGACCTTAATGGCAATTAGTATCCTCCACAATTCGAACTCGAATTAGCGTCAATAGTTTAACAAGGGCGGGGTCTAAGATCGTTGTAAGTCTATTGATTATGTGAAACGTTTCAGCAAAAAGATGTACATAGAATTTCGTCATCTTTCTCGATCCTGGATTTGTTATCATGTGAGTTCACTTCAAAATTCGCGTGTACGTTTTTGGAAACAGTTGCTTGACTAATAACGAGAAACAACATCAAGTAGCAGGCTCTATACAATTATTACAAGAAAGTTTACAAGAGGTAATTAAGAAATGCAAATAATGTGAGCTTCAAAGCCCGATATTACAAATTAATAAACACAGCAGACTACCAATCAAGAGAACCTATACAGTAAGTTGACAAAATGAGGCTATAAATGTTAGCAAGACGCGTCTCAAATGCGGAATAAAATAATTATAGACGAGCCGATTTCCATTCATCTGTTTCTTGCCATTTCGCTTCAGTGAACTTTGAAACGATGCAAGTAACCAGTTGCCTATACTCCACAAAAGGTTTGCAAAAGTGATATGTTGCTTGGCAGAACGTTCCTTTATTCTTCTAGAAATGAAAGCTTTGGTGTTCCCTCGAATCTATTATGGCATTAACCTAAAACGAAATAATATTTCACTATTATATATTTTTTAGCGGCCCAATTTATAAATAACCACAAACCTATTTTTAAAAGATCACCAAAGCAAATAATCAAAAGTGGTCTCATTAACACAGGTAGTCGTTGATGAAAGAACCAAGCAAATTACAAGAAAAAAAAACTTGCAATGAGATCTATCTGGTTTGACCATTCAGAGACACAGAATTGACAAAAGTCGAGACAGAAAAGAACTACTTGCAACGCCTAGATTGAACTTGCTGTCGATACGTTGCCCTAATAAAAGTTCTATCCTTGATATATGTGATCTAAATAACATCTAATCCATTTTACTCAATGGTCTAGATCTGAATACTGGTATATAATCATCATCATCATCATCATCATTCAATCTGTATATTCGATAAGCTACTACAACCTTTCTTTATATAGCAGATACAGTGATACAGTACAAGAAACAAAAAATTAAGATTACCAAAATCAACAATAATATAAATAATAATATATAATAATATATATAGGGTAAACAATATTATGAAAAAATTGAATTATACTAAAAAACAAGAACAGAACAATGCGTCAAAGTGCACATGACAATTCCTTTCGTTGTCCTTCCATACCTCAGTGCTTAGAAAGTTTAATGACTGGACTCATCATCACTCTGGGATCTCATTTGCATCGATTCGAATTCATCGAAATTGTTCTTTCCCTGAAAGAAACGGAAAACAAACATTTTATACTTCACATTTCCGTGAATAGCAATTAGAAAACACAGGAATTAGGGGAGGCGGTGGGCTTAGAAGAAGCTTGTTTCAATCGGTGACTCAAGCTGTATTTTTTTAATTTGGCAGAGATCTTGAAGGGTTTTATTTTGGCTGCAACTACTAGTTCGAGAATTAAGGAAGGTCCAGCTTCTACGCAAGGCACAGCACTTTCCTTGTCGAAATTCAAATGTTTACATAGCCTCGTTTGATCGATAGTCACCATGACAACTACCTGTCAGATCATCCAGCAAATCAAAACGATGTTTAGTCATCAGTACCTTGAACTTCTTGAGGCGATCTAAAATGTGGTTTGTGCCTCGAGGGTTGCGAGCAAGAATAACCTGTAGGAAGAAATAAAACGCGCATTATTTAGATATCACAACCACAATCCAAAACAGTTCAGCTGTCATTCCTTGTACAACTTAAAGTGCTACTGCCACAAAATTCGATACTTCACATGTGGATAGAGCTCGATGAGAAAATACGATTGGCAAAAAGAATTATTCAACTGAGACATCGAGAACCAGAGATATCGAGCTCTGGACAACGACTTTTGACGACTTTTGGGAATATTTACTACCAGCGAAAAGGGGGCGGAGGTCGGAACCCAGGTCGGAATCGCTAACAAAGTTAGTGTGGGAAATTTCCCTTCTTTCAATTCATTCATCTACTGTAGAATTAGTAATTAGCGAGACATGTCATCACAAAAGTTTGAGTATCTTTAATCTTCAAGGTTCAAGTCCAAGGTTCTCAGGTTTAAGATCCCCTCCAAATCTATCAGTCCAACCTATAATCAATCGGATCTGCTTTTGACTGATTAGAACATTTCTATTTTTTGCAATCCAATATCATAATATGTCACATTAAGTGATCCCCGACCAGAGGGACAAATGGAAAGTGGTATAATTTTTGTATTTCAAGAAAAGTGGTCGCTTTGCACAGGATGGACTGTACGGTACTTGGTGTTTATCTTGAGACCATCTTGAGGTTACCTCGTCTTCATCTTCTTCGTCGTCATCAAGGGCGCATTTTTCAACAGCCGGAAGTTCACCATCATTTTGGCCACCACCGTCAACGAGGCGATGGTACTTGTATTGGAGTCTGATAGGAAAAGGCAGACACATTGGAATTACAATCAAACCAGTATTAGCGGCCACCTTCATAGAGCAGCCACCTGTGTACAAAGGCCACTCTTCATAACCCCAAATTGGCACTTTCTATATAACTCAACTTGGACAGAAAGGCCACCTGTACATAAAAGTCATTTTCCTCAGAGTCAGGTCCTAAAGGTGACCATTATAGACAGGTTTCACTGTATATCAGTAAAGTAGGAGGTTTGTAGGTTTGTGACAGTCAGATTTCTACAACTGACATATACTTCACTTCATTGACGTATCTGTCAATTAAGTTATCTATGCATCATTGCTGTGTAATAGCACCTAATTATAACTTATGGCTGATATCATGAAACAAACAAACAAACTAACTAACTAACAAACTAACAAACGACGAACAAACAAACAAACAAACAGACAAACTGATGGACAAAAAATAAACCAAACAAGCAAACAAACAAACAAACAAACAAACAAACAAACAAACAAACAAACAAAC
>OFHS01002951.1:0-15978 GCA_900245855.1 Calvadosia cruxmelitensis | reverse complement strand
CCCCCCCCCAAACCAAAAAGCGTAAATTTCTATAAAATCCGTAAGCGTAGAAATCAGTAGTGAATTCGCATTTCTGAGCATCATAATATGTTGCAATAAGCTTGTCATCTGGATTAATCTAGCACGATCGCTGGTTTAAACGAGATTATGATCGAGATTGCCACAACTACAAGCTTAATTTTCCCTAACAGAGCAGCTCCAGATTCCCCGATGAGGGGCTAGGTTTTCCCGACGGGGGGCTACAGTTCCCCTGAGCCCCCCACTGGCGCCACACCTGCCTATGAGGTGAATGTCAAGCAGGAAAAAGAAGAGAGAAACATATCCATAATATCAGTCATATATCATGCACTCACCTGATCCATGCACACAATTCTTCACCAAGTCGATCATCTGACACACCAACTACCTGGCGTATAAAAATATAATTAAATAGCACCAGAAAATAAACTGCAATTCAATGTTTTCATAGAAACATTCAAAAAAGCATGCAGGAAAGTAAAAATTAAGCACCTACTTGAATGTCCTCAATTTTTGGATGCTGATAAAGAAATTCTTCAATTTCTCTGGGAAATATATTTACACCACCCCGAATAACCATATCCTGCATCGAAAAAGAAGTCATGATAGAAATAGAAACATCACAGGAAGACCTGAGTTGACCAGACGAATGTAACGTCATATTGAATACATAATTTTGTGATTCTAAACTGTTGTCATGGAGATATATCATCACACCTCTAGACAATCAGATTTCAGAGATTCAAACTGCTATTTTATAAAATAAAATATATTATATAAATATACGTTTAATTCACACACATGACTACCCAACAAAACAGCATGAAAATAACAAACTACGAATCAACGAATCTAAGATCTGGATTACACTCGACAGGGTAGGCTATCTGAAGGGAGTGACTCCGTACCGGGACGAATTCTACTGTTCCACTGCTAGCCGGGATGGCTCTACTCCGCTTTTGGGGATGGAAATGACTCCGTTGGGAATGCCAAATGAATTCGCCCCAACAAGATTTCTAACGAAGCGAAGTTGATTCAATCAGTTGGGTCCGAAACCTTTTGCTAGTAAGGAAAACCCAGAAGGCTATGGGCAAAACCCCTGTTGCTATCGAACAATGGAATTGGCCATTTGAATCTGACTCGATTCATTTTCGATTTTAGAAAAGCGTAGCAGTGTAATCTAAAACCTATTGACATCATTCTCATTTTTCTCTAGCGGAGTCATTCCACTCTGATAGCTATCTGGCATAGTATAATCAATGCCTAACGGTTCACGTAACCCATGTGAAAAACCAGAAGCAGCAACAATGGAGCACAAATACCTTTAGCCGACCAATGATTTTGCAATATCGGTTTTCATCCATGGTACCAAGATCACTTGAAGAGAAAAGGGAATAAATGTTATTTAACGAGTATAACCTAATTAAGTCAATGACGCGACCCTAATTGGGGCTATCAACAACAAAAATCACGAAAGACACAAGGAAAATTTAGCCAACAGTCGCACCCAGGATTCCATAGTGGCAATTTCACATTTTAATCATTAGGCCATATTAACATCTAAAGACAATACACAGCAGTAGTGCAAGTGTGAAATTGTTATTTTTACATGTGTGGTTCCGAGAAAGCTAACTGGCCATCATCCATTTCATACACATATTTAGATATCAATATTTGAAAAAAAAATTGGGCATTACACATCGGTACTTCTGCTTTCAATATCACAAAAATGGTAGTAAGAAAGAGAGAGAGATACCGATACTCGAATTAGACACGAAGGGTCAATAATTTCTAGGAATTAGTCAAGCACAGTCGCAATGTATCATAGGATTCGGTGGTTTTTCAAAAGTTGATATGGACATTTTTGACAGCCACAAACATTGTAGAAATTGACAATCATAGAAATAAATGTGATTGGATGCGCTCCGAATAAAGCCAACTCTGGTCTTCTGCGCATGCGAAAGAAAAACAAAACGCAACTGCATTCCACACTGCATCAGGTCTGCTCTTGGTTAATCATAGAGTTTACTGGTATAATAAATGCAGCTTGTGCGTAGCAATGCTGTTGCACAAAACAGAACAGATTTCCTCTTAAAGAGCTTCTGAGATGACAACACTAATAACCAACGAAGACAAGACACCGTAGTGTGAATACCAGAGCAACGCAATCCCTTATAATTGCATGATAGCAAGCTAAAAATTCAATAGAAATAGTAACAGTATATAACTCTACTCTGACAGTTGTGGAACATCGTGGAAATCGACAATTATAGAAATAAGTACGGTTGCATGCACTCAGAACAAAACAAGCTCTGGTCTTCTGCATATGCAAAGAAGAATAAATTCAACTGCATCCGGCCACCCGACATGCACTTTGATAACTGACCAAACGCAGTCCCACTGGATTTCGTTATTCGTGCTTTCACCTGTGCTACATATGATGTCACCACTGTGGAAATGCTTTTGCGTTAAGCGTTACTCAACCGTACTCTTTTCTATCACCGTCAATTTGAAAAATATACATTGAGCAAGCTCTGAGAATTCTAACTTAATTCTTTGAGAAATAATTTGTTCATTAAGTTGAAACTAGTTGAAACTGACCCAGAATGAAACCAACCAGCTTGGTCAATCACTTCCTTCGTCTTGGCTTCGTCCTCCCAATAACCAAGCATTACGGAATGCCCTCGAAAACATATCTCACCAGGCGCATTGACTGGCACAATTGAACCCTCTTCATTGATGATTTTCACCTAATAATTAAGGCATAAAATGTTACAGTTAATTTTATGGATTTGACTAATTAATCCTGTTCTAACCACGGCAATTGCTTGATTGCTAATTCAAATGTCTTACCAATAAAACCATTGACCTCTGCAAACGCGTAATGCAAAGTTTTTCTTCTTGTGAATTCTTTAACGAGATCATTCATGTCTCTCATTATAAAGTTCATGTTGTGTCTAATATATCAGCTGTGTCAGGAACCAAATTATCAGTTTTTGTGACAGTTTTGGGAATTGGGCATCATCAGGGTTGTGACGAACCACTTCGAAAGTAACTTGGATCTAAATGTCCACATCCCTTGTCTCAGGAGGCCAATGCCTTACCCACTAGACCATCAGCCCTCACGAATAAACAACGGTAGTTCTGCCTCCAACACTTATGCTGCTTCATAACTGCGAGATTCTTGTTCAAGGACACACAAAACACAGACAGAACTCATCTTTGCCTTTTGACTTACGGGCAGAGTACTACCATACAGTAGTTACGAAAAGTAAGGTACAAATGTATTACCTCAAGGTGGTCAATTGGTTCTCCGATTGTAGATACCCGCAGACTGACATCAGCGTCACGTTTCGTCTGATGGGTTGCCGGGCTTGTTTCCGTGAGGCCGTAAGCAATCTAAGCGACCAAAAATCATCAGCAATAGACCTTTTTCACAAGCTACCATTTTGGAAAAAAGCAAATGCATTATGAGGAAGGTTGATGTCTCTGATTTCGGAATATGGAGAAAGCTGGATTTGAAACTGATGCAGATTTCTTCAAGCTGTGCTACTTTCTTTGAAATATATAATTCCAGTTAATATTATGTGTCGGAAACCCAGTCTCTTCGCTACTTCAGGCCATCAACATGCCCCACAATGCACTGGTCTGTCCCATAATGGTAACTTGTAAATAGGTCCATTGGGACATTTAAGAAAGTGAAGAACAAGGCGCTAGGTGTGACATAAGGGTGAAAGCATAATAGTGGCAATAGGGCAAATGGGTGACCTATCTGTCTACAGGACCAGAGTACCCAATGGCCAATGAGTTCATCTGTATATATTTCAAGAATACAGTTGAATGCGTTTTCTGGTGTCTTTACCAGGGATGCTTGGTATGCCAATATTCTTGCTCCGATATCGGCAATTTTGAATCGGCATCGATATGCTGATATGGAGCGCTACACCAGCCCCCAATTTACCGATATGACAACTTCCAATAAATGTTTCTCCCGATTGTTAACAAAACCTCCGGCAGGCTGATTTGGAGCATGGCAGATGGTGGAACAGGCGTAAATGTCTTATACAGTTACGATAATATATCCGAAGTTCCGAATATACAACACTATGACGTGATACCATGTGAAATCCATGTGAAAATCATGTGAAAGACCATGTGAAAAGTGCCCTTTTCACATGGTTTTTCACATGGTGTTTGAAATTTCACATGGTTTTTCGCATAGTGCTTCCTATTTCACATGGTTTTCACATGGTTTTCACATGGTTTTGGATTCATAGTGCAAGTAGCTGCAAATTGAAAAGTGGTGTATTGAATCAGACCACATTTATAAATCGGCATCGGTATAGGATAAGATCGGGAAATGTCCATAACAAACATCACTAGTCTTTACTTATGGAAGAGATCAACTAGGTTATTCGCGGGACTGTGGTTGGCGGATTATGTTGCTCAATACTCACTGTCATTTCCTTGCAGTTCATCCGATCGATCACTTGTTTCATTACTTCTATCGGACAAGGAGATCCAGCCATGATCCCTAAAGTATTATAATGTATTATAAGCAGCATTTCTAGCACCAAATTATTTGTCTTGAAGCGCAACCTTGTCTTGTTACACAAGTACTGTTTTAAAGTGTATTTGATGTGCTATCCAAAGGGGAAACTGGAAGTCAACTTATAAACGATGAAATAAGGGTATGTAAGAAATAGAAAGAAAGCAAAAGACCAAAAAAGCTAGGAAGTGGGAATACAGTGGAATCCGCTTGATTCGAAGTGTCAATGGACAGTAAAAAATTCTTAGAATTATACGAACTTCTAACTAGAAATAATAGACAGAAGACAAATGAGTGAGATCAAGGGACAGAGATCGTAGTTTGAAATAGATGAATATTTGAAGTACAGTCAAACCTGTATTAGCGGCCACCTCTATAGAGCAGCCACCTGTGTATAAAGGCCACTCTTCATAACCTCGAAATAATACTTTTTATAGAAATTAACCTGGACAGAAAGGCTACCTGTCGGTAAAGGTCATTTTTCTGAGGTCCCAGAGGTGACCGTTATAGACAGGTTTCACTGTACAGGTCTTTGAATTAGGCAGATTCCACTGTAAATGAAGTCAATGAATATAGTAGTGTACAACTGTACATGAGAGTATGTCCTTAATAATAGACATCACAACACAACAACAAAAGATAGAAATATTGCTTATACATTTAGATAGGATCAGAAATGCATAGAATAAAATGCCCACCTGTCCGCAAAGAATCAAAATTGTACTGATCAAATTCTGGATGGTGAAGCATATCGATAAACATTGTTGGTGTTCCATAAATCGCAGTGCATCTGTAGCAGAGAACAACGAAATATACTTTCATTAAAAAAGCTCAAAACAGGAGCAATAAATATCATAATAGAGAAACAACTTACAAAATTGAACCGTTAACTTTTACAGGTAGATTTGCCATATCTTTCTCCAATGAATAATAGTTAGGTACAGTCAAACCTGTTTAAGCGGCCACCTCTATAAAGCAGCCACTCGTGTATAAAGGCCACTGTTCATCACCCCAAAATGACACTTTCTATAGAAATCAACCTGGAGAGAAAGGCCACCTGTCTATAAAGGTCATTTTTCTCAGGTCCCAGGGGTGATCGTTCTAGACAGGTTTTATTGTAGTTTTGTCAAAACTGAAAACAAAATGTTGGCGATGTTGTAGCACTGTTTTATTTTTGACTGAAACGGCACTAGTGTGGACTAGACGTTCTTGAGTTACCCTACTGAAGTCAAGTTTGATGGTAATTGGGAAACATCACTAGTTTTATCACTGTTGGTATTCATCGTCCCTTTCCATATCCGTTATTTCCTTGGAATAATTGGCTCGATCCTTACTTCTCGTTTTGTATTGCCTCCATGGCACTCTTTGCGTCAAATCCTCGGGATGGGAACACACCCGTTACGCCATAGTTGACAATGTTTATGCTAAAATTAAGCACAAAAAATTAGCACAGAGGTTAATATTGTAGAGTGAGAGTTGTCTCTGACACACCAACACATGGTTGATTCAAACAACTTCAAGAATATAATAAAGAATCAACTTATGTGCCTCTTCATACATTCGCTCTATTCACATGATAACCTAGTCAAGTGACTACGCTAATTATATAGTGCAAGAACGCCTGCTATGACTTGACAATCAAAATACAACGATTTACAACACTTTATTGCATGAAGCTGTGTGAAAATACAAGATGTTTGAAAAAGGAATTTCAAGAAGAAACGTCAATAGCTAGCATTAGTATAAATGTGCTATCATTTATATCCAAATTAGGCAAACAGCAAACTAAAGGTGTTCATTAGCAACAACGACGATCATTTAAAGTAAAAAATATAATTTTATTCTACTTGGTCAAATCCAGCATTTCAAATGCTATAGTCGTATCTAGGAGTAAGGACAGTAAGGTGATAGCATATTCTTAAGAATCAATCAATCAGATCTTAAAGTACCCCAATTTTACTATTTAATGATACATCTGTGAGCAATCAAATTAAGCCAACGTTACGACATTGCTAAACTACGTGCCAGTTGTGAGTAGCTAGCAATGCTAGTACCCATTTGGCCTTCTACACTCTCACTTCCTGTTTGTTGGCAAGCAACAGTACTTCCATTGTTCATTTGAACCAATTGTCTGGAAAATGACCAATCAGCAGTGTTGAAACAGTATTTGTTTAGCTTTCACCAATCACCAACAGCCAAGAACTCTACTGCATCTGCTTGTGGCTCTGAAGGCTGAAGTAGTGCACAAAGAGCGATTAATCTGGCCAATTTTAAGTCACCATGGGGAGATAGGGTCTATTGTTATACTCATCACAACCCACAGCTTGTGCCTATTTTAGTGATATCTGATGTGGCTTGTGTTTAATCAGACATTAGTAAAGTGTCTCAACAAAAGTAGAAGAAACAATCAAAGCTGTAGGCTGCAACCATTGCTGGAAAGATGCTGTTCTTCTAACCTGACAAAATGGAAGGGAATTTTTCCATTTTTCAATATATAATAGGATGGTTTTACAGAACATATACTATTCAGACTACAATCGGATTAATTGGCCCAGTGCCCGACATACCTCCCAAGTACCATGCCAAAGCAATGATACAACGGAACCGGAAGACAGATTCTAGAAACCTGAAACAAAAGACAATGAATATAAATAGACAGATAGTTTTCTATTTGACCATCAAAACAATGTCAACTAAATACAAATAATGCTGTGAAGAGAAGAATACATGGTTAGGATCATCTCATAAGCACAAGTGCTTGTTTGTTTGGGATGAGCTAGATATAAAGTTTTATAAATTGAAATATAGAAGCAGTGCTGTATAGTAATTCGTTACAAGTAACTGATTACTTGTAATCGTTACTTTTTAAAGTAATTAAAACTGTAATCCGTTACTTTTTGATAGAGTAATTTGTAACGGTAATTCGTTACATTTTTCAGCAGTAATTTGTAATCGTTACTATAACTTGTCGGGCATTTTGAAAATTACTTTTCATACTTGAGCTCAGTTGCTCTTCCTTCAACAAAATCGTTCCGAAACAGTCACAGTGCTAGCGTTCACTCCGTTCAGTCCAACAGATTGACATCGATTGATGTTATGCTGCATTTAAGTGTAATTTTTGAGCAGTAATCACAAAAATACTCTTCGATCTCATGACAAAATGTGCTTCTAAAAGGTTCGTTGCGAAATGAATGTCCTTCCTTGCAAAAGTAATTTTAAAAGGAATTTGTAACGATTACTTTCGAAACCAGTGTAATTTGTAATTGTAATTCGTTACACTTTTCTATAAGTAATTTGTAATTGTAATCCGTTACTTTTAACGGCTGTAACTTGTAATTGTAATTCGTTACAAATAAAAAGTAATCTATACAGCACTGTATAGAAGTAATTAAACAAGTTCGTAGATTAAGAAAAACTAATAAAAAATCTGGAATTCAAAGAAGAAAATATCCAAATCTGTCTGAAATGAATACCTGTCTTAACTAACAACCTGTACTACAAGACCACCTGTCTTAAGAGACCACCTCTAAGTGGTCCTTAAAGTTCAGACAATACAATTTACCTATCTTAAGTGACCACCTGCCTTAAGAGACTGATTAAAATTACAACTTAAAACCCTTGTTCTGCTCATAAAACTTATTAAATGAAGACTTAAAGTCGCATTATCGATTACTGATTGGTTGATTAATAGGGACAAACTATGTGATTGGCTAGATGTTGCTACTTTTAAATTGTTTTGAAAACGTGTATACACGTCCAGGTTCGAATAGTATCCCTAGACAAAACAGTGAAAAAAAAAACAATGAAAATGTGTTCAACAGTTTACATTTGAGGCATTCAAACATTGCAGACACCACTACTAATTTACAACTTACATATTCATCGTATCCTAAATTTTTACCAATGATCCTTGAATTGTTCAATATGTTGTGGTGCGAAAGGAGAGTGCCTTTGGGAAAACCAGTTGTGCCCTGCAAAGGAATGTTAGCAGTTGCATAATGAGAAGTTGTATGGTAGCAGCTCAACAGCCAAGCCTATAACAGACAATCAAAGGTCGGAATATTGACAGTATAAGCTGTATAACCTTAAAAGACGTGGTCAAGCTATGAAAAAGATACTTTTGCAAAAACAAAATGCAAAAATTGTCCCCAATTGGTCATTGATTTCAATTTTCATAAACAATTGAAAATAGTCTGTTAGTTAAAGAGCCTCTACACATTCAAGAGATGAAAACGGCAATTCTGTCCATGTTGATTTCTGTACAAAGTGTCGTTTTTAGGGTTACGAAGATTGGCCTTTATAAACAGGTGGCTGCTCTATAGAGGTGGCCGCTAATATAGGTTTGACTGTATGCAAAAAACGTCTTTTTAGGGTTCACTATGTGGTAGCAATAGTTGAAACATGTAATAGGAACACATCACAAGTTCTTGTCTCGTTGCATAATACATGGCATATTGTCTTGCAAATTGTTTCTATATCCTAGCAAACAACCAATGTCGATTTTCTCAACACCTTACCGACGTGAACTGAAGACTGATTGGATCGTCAAATTGAAGTGTAGATTGCAAGGCCTGAACTTCCTGATGATCAGATGCACCGCTAAGGGACATGACCTCCTCACAAGTAAATGTGCCCCTGCAAGCAAGAAACAATAAGTCATCTTAGACTGATATAAAACAAATAAAATGCAGTTCATTCCATGCATGATAAAGTCATCTTACAACTGTCAAGCATAGATCAACACAGTGAAACCTGTCTATAACGGTCACCTCTGGGACCTGAGAAAAATGACCTTTATTGAGAGGTGGCCTTTCTGTCCAGGTTGATTTTTAAAGAAAGTGTCATTTTGAGGTTACGAAGAGTGGCCTTTATTAACAGGTGGCTGCTCTATAGAGGTGGCTGCTAATACAGGTTTGACTGTATGTGCCAATTTGTCTGAAATGATCACCTGTTTCAAGTGACCATTTGTCTCAAGAGACCACCTTTGATTAGTACCTTTAAATATTCAAAATTAGTTTACCTGTCTTAAGCGACCACCTGTCTCAAGAGACCACTTCCAAGTGGTTCTCTAGAAGTTCAAACAATACAATTAACCTGTCTTAAGCCACCACCCGCTTTAAGAGACCACCTTCAAGTAGTACCTTCAGAGTTTTAACAATTGCAATTGTAAATTGAGTATTTCTAAGTGCCCTAATGAGCAATGCTCCTCAACGGTGCTTTACAAGAAATCTAAAATATATAATATTTAAATGGTATTAAACTAAATTGCTATGAAACGTGCTACAAAATCAATATCAGGTATAGGTAACAATAATTTCCTTGTTTTAACCCTTGTCCTGCTGATAAAACCAATTAAACAGAGACTTGAAGTCGCTTTATCGATTGCTGATTGGTTGATCATTAGGGACTAACTATCTGATTGGTTATATGTTGCTACTTTGGACTTGTTTCGAAAACGTGTATACACGTCAATAGCAGGACAAGGGTTAAGCAACCAATTTGAAAAGTTCAAACAACACATTTTACCTCCGACACAAATTATACTCACGGCAAACTGCCTCCTTCTGTCATAATTACATGAGATAAAGACGGGACACTGCAAGTAGAAAGAAAGAATCAGAAATTGAAAAGAAATAAGCTAATGACAACAACTTATCCTTTCAAAATCATTCACATTGTTTGAAACTAAACAGTTCTTATTGTTTAGAGTCAACTGGGTATCCTAAACAAACAAGCGACTGAGCAATTTTCACATGATTTTTCGTTCTGTTTCCAAATTCACAAGATCATCATCATCGTCATTATCATCGTCATCATATATCATTAGTAATATCATATGATAAGCCTGGGGCTTTCTTAAACAGATCTTCTACGCTGCGTAAATACAGTACTCACCTGTCTGATTTAATTTGACCTGGTTTCGATGATACAATTTCAGGAACAATTTCCTGCAGTGTCTTGTAATATTGTTGTGTCTTGAATGCTGGACAAAGGACAATTCCCTTGCAAGACACCTAACATGGCAGGAAGATAGCAAGCCATCAGACACAACTCAATAAAAATAACTCAAAGTCCATTTAGATATAAATCAGTCAGTGCTTAGAAAGTCACATTGTAAGTTTTGTGATCATTTGCTATAGAACAAATGTAAAGTATTAGGTGTTAGGAGAAATGTCCGGATAGCCTTCCACTTCACGAGATCAGAATAAAGTGCAATGCTGTCCAGAGTCATCTATAAGAAGAGTAGCGACAGCGGCATCCGCACAGCAGGAGATGGGGACTAATGTTCTGTCATGCAATCGATCCGCGTATTGAGCTCTGTTAAAGTTAGCTCACTTTAACTCGTGTTTACTCGGCGATGCAAAGCATATATGGATTAAAAACTATACCATTAGAAAAAGCAGCCATTTAGCTTTAACACCATTACAATATTATTCAGCATTATAATGCAGATTTGTCACAGATTTTGTCCCTGATCCACATTAGCGGTCACCTCTATAAGGTTGCCACCGGTGTATAATGGCCACTCTGCATAACCCCAAAATGACACTTTCTATAGAAATCAGCCTGGACAGAAAGGCCAGGTCTGTCTATAAAGGTCATTCTCCTCAGGTCCAAAAAGTGACCGTTATAGACAGGTCATATATCAAACAGCAATCAATCAATCAATTTTATTTATTTTGACTCGTATTCTACTGTACACAGATACAGTTACCATAAGGTATGTTTTATAGAATCCCGAGCATGAATATATATTACAAAGAACTAGTTTATCGTTGCGGGAATAAATATAAAGACTACTAGATAGGCAAAAATTTAATTAAGCTAAGAGGATAAAAGCGCCGACAGATCTACATTACTTAAATACCGTTTAAAAGTTAACAGCACGAGTGCTTATTACATGGAGTTGACCACATTGAACAAGCAATCTAATTCCTTATTCTGAAATGATGTACTTCCCCGACTGACCTTATTCAACGCATACTTTAGTTCTTGAGCATGATAAGCGGGATTGACATTAACCTAGAAGAGAAGATCATTTTAATTCAAATCTAGCAAAACATTTCCAGTCAACTTTACATCAAAATAGCACATAGATAAATAGATTGATATTAGAGATGGGACGAACTTCGAATTTAAATTCGGTTTTCCCGAACTTTGGTACCAAAATTCAAAATCGAATTCGAATCGGA
Source organism: Calvadosia cruxmelitensis (assembly GCA_900245855.1). Taxonomy (NCBI): domain Eukaryota; kingdom Metazoa; phylum Cnidaria; class Staurozoa; order Stauromedusae; family Kishinouyeidae; genus Calvadosia; species Calvadosia cruxmelitensis. Next base: position 4,218 of record OFHS01002951.1, on the reverse strand, counting down.
ATCGAAAAAAAGCGAAAAATCGGCTTTGCAAACTACTATTTTTGTAATACAGAACTTAAGGTTTTCTTTCTCAAAGCACTTTCAAAACAAGTTTCTGATAGTCCCATCTCTAATTGATATATACAGTCAAACCTGTATTAGTGGTCACCTCTATAGAGCAGTCACCTGTGTATAAAGGCCACTCTTCATAACCCCAAAGTGAACCTTTCTGTAGAAATCAACCTGGACAGAAAGGCCACCTGCCTATAAAGGTCATTTTTCTCAGGTCCCAGAAATGACCGTTATAGACAGGTTTCACTGTAGACCCTTTATTCTACCATTATAACAAGGAACCAGTTGCTATGAGCAACATCAGACATCATCTGCATCATCATACACTTTCGAAAAATTGATATATAGACCCTTTATACTACACCACTTGTAGTATAAATTACAATAACAATGCATTGTACCTAATAATGCATCGCATTCTAATGTGATCATGACATCATGCGATTATCGATTGATCAATCGATAATCATCATCATGTTGACATGGTCACGTCAATCACATGACCTACAAGGTTAATTGTCAATCTCTATAATTTCATATACGAGAGATAGCAACGCACTCTGCCATCGACTCACCAGAATTAGTCCAAGATATGCGGCAGAAAGTTGTGTCAACATCCATTCCATGTGATTAGGACCCCAGATACCAATTCTGTCTCCTTTTCTGAATCCTAAAGTGTGAAGACCAACTGCAAATTTTTCGACCTACAGAAAAAATAGCTCAAACAATCATTGTGGAGGACGAAAAGACGAAGATAAACGCTTTTACATTCCACATAAGTATATATTTCATAGAGACGTTGCTGGTCCCACGACAGGGAGAGATGGCAGAGTTCCAAGGAGTACATATGGTCGTTGGTGCCAGAGCTCTATGTCGTGAGACACAGCGTAGATAAGAGGACAGACGGAGTTGTTGACACGACGAAGTACAGACAGCAAAGAGGGTAATTACAGGGAGACACAGCTACATATTCTTACTATCACGTGACTACAAAATGACGACATTGAGATCACACAGACAGCGCGCCAGCCACTACATCATCCTGCAATCTAACAACATTGGGGCTGGTGCATTCCAACCAATTCAATCAGCTACAACAAACTCATGCAAAGGCAAACTGTTGAGTGATCAGTGCACAGATCTTTGACTTCATAAAACATAAATAGTACCATTGTCCTTAGGGTTAATAAAGTGACCTTCTCGTCCTTCAAATCTGGTGAACAAATAGCAATCTTGAGCTGGCCTGTGCATTTGACGACAATAGCGGCAAGCAAGTATGGCCCCTGGTTACACGTTTGAATGACGATTTGAAAGGGTTATTGTCTTCTGATGCAAAAATTAACTTGCCCACGTTGAAGCTCACACATGAATTATTCAATCCACGATGAAACTAGAAATCCGTCATGGGGCGATTTTTACTCAAATTTTCACTATGCACCGCCCTCCATAATCATCCTGGCCGCACGACATAAGCAGATTTTGCATGCTTAATGCAATGCACTAAACATTGTGTTTTAATAAATGTTTGCATATACCGGTAAACATCACAGAAGTTACACATAGTTATTAATCGATTTGCATATAAGCGGTAAATGGTATGAACTCTACATGTGATGAAATAGAGAAACATTAATTTTTGAAAATGCATGAAAAAATAAAAATAAAAACTTTCCTTTTTTATTGAAATGGATATACAGTCAAACCTGTATTAGCAGCCACCTCTATAGAGCAGCCACCTGTGTATAAAGGTCACTCTTCATAACCCCAATAATGACACTTCTATAGAAATCAACCTGGAAAGAAAGGTCACCTGTCTATAAAGGTCATTTTCCTCAGGTCCCAAAGGTGACCATTATAGGCAGGTTTCATTGTAGATTATTTTTAAAAGATGTCAAAACATGTCAAAGAGTCAACTAATGTTTTCAATCTTTTTAAAGCGAGTAATGGCCTCTGTAGTTTGATCATTGAGTAATCGTGAAACCTTCACCTGTTCTCTCAATTGGGTGAAGGAAACTCTCCTTTTATCTTCTACAAACACAAGTGCATCACGGTCGGGATACATCTCTGAGGTCTTAATGAAACGCTGGCCAATTGTTTCCCCAATCAACGGAATGCCAGTGTTTACGTGACAATAACTGTGGGTGAGTGGTTGATTTTCATGTTGTCCAGCCTCATGGTGGTCTAACCTGCAATTTATCAATAAAACTATAAATGTTACAAGGTACCTGCAAACAACATCTGCAGATCTATTATTATACATCCCTGTTGGTAGTCCGGGTATCAAATAATGTTCTAGCAGGTTTCAAGTCCAACCACACCATCGCTAAGACGCTAACATAAGCGAGCATTGCTAGTGGTGATAGGCAGCACAACAGATAAAATCCTCTCCGAGATTTCAAACTGGTCAGATTACTCGCTCTACATGCAAACCTCCAGAACCGAAAGCAGACGCGAATAGAATTCTTAGATGCTGGTAATTTGTCGAAACTGAATAATGAAAACGAGGTCAGATTGGTCGATTTCCAGGACGTTGTTTTGAATGAACAAAGCAAATACTATTGCTCGACTGTTGCATCGCTAGCTATTCGCAATTTTGGGTGTTTTAGCGATGGTTTGGCTTGGAATTGGTCATTAGAAATGACACAGGATTGTCTGCCATTATCGATTGCATTTGCGCTGAACAATACACCGACTTTTATTGTCGGTGGACATGAAATGAAAATGAATTTTGCAAGTAAAGGTGCTATGTCGCAGTTCCAGGGGCCTTATTCATGAATCGGGGCTAAAGCGTGGTCTGGGACTAAATATTCAGTCTGGATAAAATTGCTAAAATCTGTATATTGGACTTGAAATTTAGTCCCAGATTACGCTTTAGTCCTGGTCCAAGAATAAGGCCCCAGATGACTATACCCCAGGGAGGCTTCAGTTCTTGAGCTCCATCTCAAACCCCTAATTCTGCATAATCATATAATTAGTTCCAAACAAAAGGTCAACAAAGGAGATTGCCCAGGGTCAGTAACAGCTTACTCAATGGAATTAGGCCCTAAGCCTATTCTTCTCACTGTAGCCAATTAGAAGAACTAGAAAGTACAATTTATTAATGCCATGGGTTGATTGAGTCCCGCCACACTCAGGCAAGGTAGACAATGCCGTAAATGTTATCGACGTCCAAATTTAATCTTCAAACTAAACGCTTCAACTGCAAAATAATAAAATATAATAATAATAGAAAAGCCAGCATCCAAATCTGGCATATCCTATAATCCGTGGGCCGTGGGCCCAGTGGCGTAGCAGAGCATCCTGCTTTCCTGCCCAGCAGGAAAATGATTCCAAAAAGTTACCCTTTGAAATACGCATTTTAAGCCTAGTGATATTATTTGTGTGCATGGTTGTACTGTGCTGTTTGGGAGAACGACAAGGCGGCATGTCATTGTTTTCTTTGGCTCGTTTGTTGCTACCCGAGGAAAACACTCAGAACTTCGACCGCCTGACTCTCGTGGCATAACATGAGCCAAACGCCAAACTATTGTTTACGTTGCCCAATTACCATCTGAATTGAATGGGTTCGAGTGCCTTTGCTTTGTATGCTTTGTTGGACAACAGGGTCGTCAGATCCGTCCTGCTCCTCTCCGGCAAGCAGAGGAAAGGTTACATGATCGTGCTGGATTGGCCAAAAGTGGAATGTTGCCTCCCTCCCTCCTTTCTTTGGAATCCCAAAATCCTGCTATTCTCGCGTGACGCAAAATAGAAGGATTCTGGTCAGTTTCTCTTCTCTGCGTCGACGTCATCTGAAACCTCACACTTGCACCCAGAATAGAATTGTTGCTATGGGAACTGGTGGGCGCAGATAGCCGCGCAATCGCGTAAACAAACCAGCTTCTCCAGAAGGAAAATTCTCAGCCTACCTGACCAAAATCATATAAAAGCTGTTCACCGTTATTTAATCCTTTACCTGGCAATAATATTATTGAAATAGATATTGCAATCCCAAACAGCACACCACTCGAAACAGAAAAATTCGCTGAGTAGGAAAGCCGTTTTTACATGACATTCATCAATGCTGCCATGCTATGCCAAGTTACAGAATTACAGTATGAAGTAAATATTAAAATGTTGCGACCATAAACGGTTTGGGGAGACCCCCAGCCCCAATGCCACGCCCCCAAC
>OFHS01002950.1:0-18727 GCA_900245855.1 Calvadosia cruxmelitensis | reverse complement strand
CCGCCCCCCTTCGCCCCCCCTAGTGTCCGCCACTGCTACTGACCCAGGGCTACAGTTGAACTATCCAATCACAAAATCACAATACACCACAACTTGCACAATATAACATCATCATCATCATATAATACTTATGCCTCGTTAAGTCTGTGAAGCCCTGATGCATTTGTCGATTATCTCTTGCAAATAAAATGTCCTTCCTGGCAGACATCCCTGAGATATCACATGTCAATTCACTTGCAATGATCTCTTTTATGGTAACAGTGGCTGCTGATTGGCTATTTAAGCTGCATTGATAACAATGTTGGTTTTAAAAACATTAAAACATTATCATTTCTCAACTAATTTAATCAAACCAATTTCAGATCAGCAAAGATTTTGTTTTGACTGAGCACTTATTGAACTCACCCTCGTCAACCCTTGGCAATGAGCACGTGGACTGAGATATAATGTTCGTGCTTGAGGAATGCAGCAGATGCTGGTGCCCTTCGAACAGCTTTGAGCATTCGGGGGTCGTTGGGGCACTCCTGTGACACGTGGGGTATTGTGTGGCGCTGGGGTCACTAACATCGCTAGCGCGTGCAACAGCCTTTGATTTATCGTCCTGTGACTTACGACGTAATCTTCCAACCGTCCTCCTGTAAGGGAGTTTAAATGCGTTCAGCAAGTCATGAAGGCCTTGTTGCTTTCCCTTTTCAGGGCTCGGATTGGTGTCTCTCTCGTCGGCACCGACCAATCGATCTACCTCAACCCTCTCAGTAAATGCCGCAGGAGGAGGAGCAGCAACTGGAGTCGCCTGAAAATCCTTGGAAGAATTAAGCAAAGACAAGTCGAGTTTTAAACCGTGTCTCGGTCTGCTAAACGAATTCGGTGATTTGGTCACATCCACGTCGGACAACTCTGTCGAAGATGCAAAGTTATTCCTGAGTAGGAGGTCTTTTTGTACTTCGTCTTTATTGCTACGGCAGAGTACATCACAACTTTCAGCAGAGCAGGAGCTGAGGGCTAACGAGGCCTGTTGGGTCAGCTGCGAGTCAAACGACAACTGTCGCCTTGGAATTCCCCGTCTAATCCTGGACGGGTTGGGTCTCGGTGAACCACAAGAGTTCGATGACGGGTGAAACATTAGCTGGCTTGGTCGTCGCTTCAGTCGATGAAGTTCCTGCTCAAGCGTCGATTCTTCCTCGTTCCTAGCTAACGAAACGAAAGAGGCATTGCCTACTTGACCATTAGACACTGCGCTGTCCACATCCTTGTTATCTAACCTGAGGCAACCTTGATCTATCAAGAACTCCGGCGCTGTAAACAACGGTTTATTGCTGTCCGTGTACAAGGACGAAGGTCGCGATTGCCGGAATAGCTTCCTACTGTTGTTGTAATCACGTTCCGGGTTGAAGCCATATTCGTAGTTATTATTCAACTGAATATCATCCAGCATTTGAAAACCATTTCTCCCATGGCTACTGATCGTATACCTTTTAGCATAACGACTTTCTATATCGTTTCTCGATGTCGAATGAGTTTGAGAGAAGGATCTTTGGCGCGAATGTACGTTGGACAGACACGAAGCCGATAAATTCCTTGCCAATGTCCTGTCATCGAGGCCTCTGGGTGAGGCCTGGTTACCTCTTCGATACGGCAAAACAAGCGAAGTAAGAGTCTGTCCAAGGTTGAGACTGATGTATTGTTTCAAATCGTCTTCATCGCCCGACTCGTCGCCACTGCTGTCCGAGGATTGATCACTGCCACTCACGTCCTCACTGCCATCTTGCGTGCCGTTCTTGCCATCTTCGCTGCGGGCGTCCACGCTTATTCCTTCTCGTGCTGCTGCAGTCGACATTTCAGAAATTCAGTCTCACGCTAGTTTTCTCCAAAACAGTAATGTAAGGCTATGGTATTTCTTGCCAAACGATTCCACTTCCAACCAGTTACAGGCTAACTTCATCTGAGGTGATGAATAGGCAGAACATTCCATGAAAGGTGCCAGACACTAGCCAGCAACTCAAGCCATTCTGAGTCTCCGGCGAGGTCACTCAGCGTGTGTACCACCAAGCAGCCATGAGGTGACCATCATTACGTCTACAGCAAAACCACACGGCTCCCATGGACGTAAATAACAGCTTGTGATAATGGCGAATGGCGAGAAAGGATTTCAAAGTAAAATGTTTTCTCATCGTCACGAGGCCACACACAATATGACGTGCTTTGTAATTAGTGTTATGCTAAATTATCCGTAATTATGCTTAGTCATGCAGAAAGGAAATGCTAAGCTAGTTTGGTGGTTTTAATTATTGTTTGTGAAATATGTCAGTTAACATACTTGGAGCTAGTAGCCACACAAGGAAAAGGTATTTGAGAACAGAATTTCTCTAGCACAGGGAAACTAAATCCGTTCACCTCTTATGATGCTTACGATGCTCTAACATGCGGCGCCTTTTCCTTTGTGAAGCAAACCACCGCACCTGGTCTGTTGTTTCAGCAGCCAGAGCAGACAATCAACTTCGCATATTTTGACCTGCAGCTCATTTGCACGTTTGTTAGGAAGTGTTGTGTCGACCTGGTGGCGCCGTAAATGCTGCTTATTTACCGTCGTGTTTACAGCAGTTACGACACAACAACAAACACATGGATTACAATAATCCGTGCTGGTAGCTGCAAATTTCTCGAATCTGTATCTTGTTAAATATTATTAGCGGCAGAGACGAAAAGTATCGGAAAATGGTTGAGCGAAAGCATTGAACGCATACGCATTTCAAGTAGGATTAAGCAGATTTCGGACAGTTCGTGTTCATGTGAACAGCCAGCCGATCACATCACAAATAATGATGGTTTTAATGAATGAAAATAATTATGTATGTGTCAGCCTTGCTGACTTTGTTTAGTCTTGTGTGTTACAGAAATTATTCAATGTGCAGATCTCTTAGTTCCTTGGCACGTAGGCCATCGATAATAAAAGTATAAAAGGAGCACCATCCATTCAATTAACCTTGTATTCACACTCAGTATTTAGTGACTTCATATTGTTCATTATGAACACATAAAAAAGTTTCGAAAGAGAATGTTTGCCATTGCAGTATTCGAAACATCCGACTATGAAGATATAAGCGAACCGACCTAGATGGTCTAGCAGTGAACAACAGCGTAGATTAGGGCGTGGTCGACTCCCTGAGGAAGAAACGAAAGAGTTATTGAAAGACAGTCGGGGCTGATGCCATGATCCAGCCATCTGCAATCAGTTATATCTTACTGTTGTACAAAATAGTTGGATTCCAATTGCATTACCTACAGTGCGTCGCATGACTTACAGGCGGTCAGCTTCGAACGACTATCCATCTATTCGACGTCTGCCACGACGTCCACCGAGACTGTCACAGTTCAGCATTGGCTGCCTCATTGAAGTAGAAATCGTCACCTCTGTTTCTGTCGGGTGATTGTTGTGAAACTTGTGATGTAGCAGAGTCGCAAAGGAAGATTTCTGTAGAGACTATGAAGAATACAGCAGTACATCAGTGCATATTCAAAGTCAGTGCTGTTCAATTCTGAAAATGGATGAGGATCGAATGGCAGAACTAACGACTCGCAGCTGCCTGTTCCGTGGGCGGTCAACCCGTTACAATGGGGCAGGACTTTATATTTCGTGCGATGGTCAAGAGGAAGGACTGCGTTTTGATAATCGGCACGACGAAACTGACTCCCAAGGGGATTGTATAGTTTTGTTGCTAATGTTATTGTTTGATATCATGCATCCTAGTTTGAAGATGCTCGTCCTTGGAGTCTTGAATCGTCACATCCCCGCGAGATGTCGAGGCGGCCTCCGATCCTTGTGTCTGTATCGTATCCAACCCAAACACGACACAATGGACACATCCGTCGCCAATGATGTGCAGCATGGGAGCGCATGGTGCTGCTGTCTGAAATGCATTGAAGACACCGATATCCCTTCATGGATAGAATGTATAGCTACGAGCCTACGACCACGCGCCAATCCAGAGAACTCGCTTTCACAGTTGCGATAAGCTGAGAACAGGATTAACCGGATGTAAATGGTAAAGTACGATCGTCAATCGATGACAAAATCAACACAATCGGCAATGTTATATGTTTTGCTTCGCCCCGGGTTCCCTGGCCACAGATTCCACGTTCATTGAATGCCGCCGCACAGTCGCAAGATTGCTGATGGAAGGAAAACCGCACTGCGGTAAAATCCGAGACAATTATGCGGCAAAATAGCCCCCAACCAAGGAGCACTGGAGCAATATTTCTCCGATTCACTCATTTCAATGCATTTACAATATAATACAAAGATGATACAAATCTTTTTAGCATGTACAAAGAAAGCTCAAAGCTCAAATGAACCTGATCTAACCTTTGAACCTACGACGCGACTACAATGAAATCCTATCTCGCATAACGTTTTGTTGGATGGCACAGTGCGTCGTAGTCACTGAACAGCACGCTTGTGCTCTGGATGAGCAAAGATCTTGATCTGGGTTCGCCGGTGGCTTCTGCGTTTTTTAACGTTTTATCCAAGGTGGACAATACATAAAGATTACCGCAGCTCTTCCGAACGTTCACCTGATCAGCTGCATCTTCGGTCTCCAATTCAGAATCCGACACGACTTGAAGAGACCATTAGACCAAGGGGTAATAAGGGGAGTGCCCGTATCCAAATTCCTGATCCTTTACTTTGAATCGCAAGGATACGTGTCTGCAAGTGCTTGTCACTACTCACTTCTAACTTCGAAGTTCTAAACTCAGCAGAACTTTCTGGATCGAGAAAGCTTCTTCCCGAGGCCCCGCTAAGACCTGACCCCTGCCCCTTGATTCAAAAGGGAGGCTTTCCCAACATGCTCAGTCATTTCATTCGCCGCTGATTGTTCAAGAGATCAGACTTCAGAGAAGGTTGTTGTTTTGTGTAAAAGGTTTGCGACTTATTTGTACACTAAAGAAGGCGAAGAAACGATTATTTGTTGATAGCAGAAACCGTGCAAGAGGAAGTTGCTCACTGCTTGGATGAGTTAAGGGCAGGTAATAAAGGAGCTCGTCTTTCATGTGCAACTGTGTAATGGCTGACACTGTATTAAAGTAAGAGCGGTGCTCCGGTGGCTCTTGCACGGACTGATAAGTCACTCAGACACCCACTGTCTTCGCCTAAAACATTGATATTTGACAGGCCGAATGAATCACTGGCATTCTTGCCTTTCTTTTGGCGTGTTTGCTTCCTAATCTGACCGATGGCCTTGTGCTTAATTCATTAATTTCTTAGTTAAACGCCTCTAGATGTTTCCTTAAGTTATCATTCAAGCGCGGCTAGCCGTCAACAAGAACGCTAACCTTTATGCCTAGCTAGCTAAAACGCCAATATTGATTGGAACAGTGCCTTTATGCTCCAAAATTTATAATACAATAAAAAACCGAAGCAGGGTCTTGTACATTTATTTTGCGTTTGAAAACGTCCTTAGTGGAAAGTTCGTTTATCGTACGCTGAAGACTGCGCCAGGGAGTGCTGTTCCAAGCTTGCGCCACGCCAATATCCGGAATTTTTAGCAGTGTTCGGTACCAACTATTAAAATCTCCTGCGCCGCTGTGCGCCAAATTCTGGAGTAGGACCTCCGCTCTACGCCGAAGATTTTCGGCGCAACATACACGTTTTCCACTGGGGGAAAACGTAGCTTCTTTTTGGTCCCTTTTAAGCTTTGGGCCTCGACTTTTCCATCACAAAAGCTGGAGCCAGAAGGTGTAATAATACTACACATAATAATAATATGGACGGTCCTCTACATGAAGAGAGACTATTCCTACTATAATTTACTATATTACTGTAAAACAATAATGTACAATGCTAAAGTAACTGTTGGCTAAACTATTTGAAGCTGAAAAGTCTGTCTTTATTGCTAGTTTGTGTAAATGCCACACTGCACCGAGCTGGTCTGACGAATTTGCATCAATAAAAAGTAAGAAGATTTTGGATTGTTGGGTGATTGGATCTGTTCAACTTATTGTGGTTGGTGCAACCCAATGCTTATTGCACTCACATAGGACTGACGTCACACTTAATACCTGCCCCAGAGACCCAAACCCCCAGAAGGTCCAGCATGTAAATATCACAACCCGCTTAATATCACTTCACTTTGAGAACCAAGCTCTGTCAAAACCAACTATTTTAACCCGCTTAATATCACCACCCGCTTATTATCACGATTTTGACTGGAAAATCATAGTGATATTAACACGGTTTCACTGTAGTGCATGACTTGTCTTTATTCCGCAAGGACTAGAAATCTGCGTGTAGTAGGGCATAAAACGCTGAACAATCCAAGAATAGCCTACTGTCTAACGACTGGGCTTTATCTGAGGCTGGTGTCTACCTCTCCTAGGTGTTGTCTGCTTGCATTGTGTCAGTGTTTGTTAGATTCTGTTGTTCTTGTAGGGTTTGACTATTGATCCGTTAGCTATGAGCTACAATCCTCCTGGTGGATATGGATCTTATCCTAATTATCCCCAACCGAATGCTGGTGGACCGCCTGTTATTGGCTTTCAAGGGGTCAATTCCCAGCAGCCTCCGATGAACGCGCCGTATCCCTACGCAACTGCAGGTCCTCCCCAGGGCACACCTTATCCAATGGTAAGTATCATCTCATGACGCTGAAGGTGACTCAGATCTGGCTTTTATGTTCTTAGTCTGTTAATAACGATTGAGTACTAGGACAACATCATGTGTGGTGTACTGTGAGTGTGATTATGTTTCTTATTTCAGCCATCTGTGTCTCCTTCATTTGGTGCTCCTGCTCAACCTGGTCCTTACGGTCAGCCACCTTACACTGGAATGCCAATGCCAGGTAATTTATAAATACTAAAAAATAGCATTCTTGCAATCTGATTGGCTAAGAGCAGTGGAAATCAACTGAGAAGTACCTACTGTCGTCGTTTCATATCTGACATATTTCCGAGCATCTCTTGAGATTGAGTCAATCGCATAATAATAATAATTAATAACTATAATACAAGTTTCATAATGTTTTATTTTTTTTATCAATGATACTTTTTAATTGTCAATTTTGAGCCAGCGGATCTTTTGGAAATAAAGAACACCTTTTGCTTTCCTATCTCTTCAGTATAATATTATTGTTACTGTTTTTGAATTTCACTTTCAAAATGAACTTCCACTGCATGTAGGCTATGTGAATAGGCTATGTACTGTTTGTTCAAAACTACTTGCTACAAACGATCTACTAATGGCAAGCTGTCATATATTTACTCAACTTTCTTTGCATTTTTCCAGAGCGTTTTACTGTTTTCGCCTGTTAGCATGTGATATGTTATTTGTGCAGTTAGTTACTTGGCTGACAAATTTTATTGAGAAATAAACTTTCACGAAAGGGTGCAAAACCAATTGACGATCACATTTTGTGGCTGCTAATTTTTAAGAAGGGTTAACAGATGGATTTCTATGTGACATTGTTAACATCATACTCAAAATTGAAACGCATAGGAAGCTAAATCACGCCTCAATATTTACGGTTCTCTTGTTTCTAAGTAGGTCTCTCACGTCTTGAGAGACTAGATCTCATTATGCAGTTTACAATATTGCATGGTTTCTCAGGAACAGATAAAGGACATGATTATGATCATCAAATCAGAAGGTCATTAATAGGCCTACAATTGATATTTACAAGAACAGGGCGAGGAACATGGTCTATAATCATTTCATTCATTGCAGGTGGTCCTTTGCCCAGGCATGCATCACCACGACAACCCATGCCTTCTTACGATGTAAGTGTAATGTCACAAATAGACAGGAAATAGATGTAACTTGATATGGCCTACCATTCTGATTTGTGTTTTCAATTGTGCTTAGGCCTAATCTTAAATTAACTTAGTAAATCCTGCTAGACCTTCAGCGGATGTTGGCCATTTTTGAATTGCGTTTTCAGAGTGTAGCCTGCGCATAAGAAATGAAAAATGGTTTGATGAACTAGACTCTCTTCTGAACTAGCAGTTTTCATATGTATTGAATGGTCCAAATGCCCACATCTATAAAGGGCATGCTCTGAAATTGAGGTCTGTCTGGATGTTGCGAAATGGTGTCCTCTGGCGCCATGAGTACTTGTATATAGTCTAATGCTGCCATGGTGACTCTGTATTACAACACTAGATTTCCCGTTTGCTTTTAGTTTGAAATGACTTTGTTTGCTTAGTTTCAGTTTTAGTTCAGTGGAAATATATTTGGAATTTTGCTATTTCTTAAATTTCTTTCACATGAGCCATTAGTTTCTCTAGGACAAAAGGCTATTGCAAATACTGTGCCGGCTGGAGCAACTGCAGTAGATCTATTGTTAGTTGTGTAAACAGGATGGTCACGAAGAGACAACACTTGTTGACATATTGATACAAACTATATCGACAGTAAGGAATTAGACCCGATTGATGTAGCTTGATAGGTGGCTTCCAACAATTTCCATTGCTTAATTGTAGTTTTAGTAATCTACTGCATGATCCGCAAAGGGCTCGTTTCATTAGGTTGAGTTAGTTTATACAGCCCTAGTAGGTGATGGCAAGTTGTTTCAATTTGTTTGTCTCTTTATTTAAACAGCATGGGCCAGCATCTACGCTTCCTGTGCCTGGAAATCCAGGGCTGCAAAGGAAGTTCACGCTGCCACCTCACCGGGTACGGTCTCATCAAATCATTGTCTCATATAATCAGAATCTGATGGCTGCCCCTGGAAGTTACAGTTCTTTTAATATTTGATTGATTTAACATTTGATTATCCATTAGTCTGATCTACAATCGCGTAGACCTGGTTTTTATATGTTGTGGTCCTTCATGGCAGACGTCATCCCTCTATCAATGCGTTTACGAGCACAACGCATCCCATTGGCATACTTTAAAAGAGAATAATTATCATGCAGAGTTTTCATTGAATGCAGAATGGCTCTGTCATCAGTGAAGTTGTGAGTTTAGGTCTAGCCATTTTGCAATATCAGAATGATAGGCCTAAGTTTCAGCCTTTTTGTGTAGGTTGCGGTTGAAGGCACAGTTATGGATTACGCCAACTTCAATCCACAGCAAGATGCTGAAATCCTCCGCAAAGCCATGAAAGGGTTTGGTATGTCACGTGTAATATAATGTCATGCTGTCCTATTCGTCCTATGCCTGCACATAGTAGAGTCGTTTTTGAAAAGACTGCCGTGCATCCTAGGTTTATTTCTGCAAGTTTACTGAAAATATTGCTGTGGAATGAGCACCTTAAAATTTGCGTTGCTTGCCAACTGGCAAACAGTGGTTCTTGAATAGTTAGAAAAAGAGCAATTTCAGTCTATGGTAAGGTAATACAAGAATCTGTGTTGTTTAGAACCATAGACATACATGTCATACATGCAGGACCATAGCTAGAACTTACTACTTTTTTTGTTGCTAATTTGCCTATTGGATATGAGGACCTTCAAGGCTTCAACTGAGATCTGTTGGTCTAGCATTGTTGAATGAGTTATTTACTCAACAATCTAAACTTTTGTCTTATCCTTGGATGAATTATTATCAATTTGGTTGGGTGGAATCTGTCCAGTCATGGAAACAGAGCAACATTTAGCTGTTGCTAAATATTGAGGAATCTTTGCCATAAGTTGGTCTAATTACCCGTACCAACAATGCGCCATACGTGACCTTGGCCAAGGTTGTGTAGCAGCGCCTAGTTACTGTATACAAGCCTGATTACAGAAAATGGATCTATAGGCTGAGGCCTGTAGCGCTTGTGAGGGAAACGTTCTTATTGGAGAATCTGGACATTCCCTCGTGGAAGTTGTTGATTTGTTTTGGCGATATTGGATGGCCTATAGCTTAGCAAGGGCTGTAAGCACATGGCTGTTGTGCTTACTGATTGTATCGATGTACATAGTGATCGTGTTATCACTGTTATGTGGTATTATTAATCAATTGTTTCAACATTTAAAAACCAATGTGTTCTCTTGTTGAAGGCTGCGATGAGAAAGCGGTCTCCCACATTCTGGCCACTCGCTCAAATAAGCAACGTCAGAAAGTGAAATTGGAATTCAAGACGTTATATGGCAAGGTCTGTTTGATTATGGAGCTGTGCGCTGACTATAAAGTTGGTGTGAGATTGATTTTGACAACAGAGATTGTATGCCAGACATCAATGGGTGTGCACCTGTTTTGATGTCACTTTTCTTATTCCAAATTTGATGTGGCTATAGCACTTGACAGCTTACAAACTACGTTACCTCATAGATTGTAGCATGTTATCATGTGGCTTGTTCATTTACTTTTGTCTGCCAATATCCCTCCTCCTGTGAGTAAATGCCATAATTATTAACAAAGAACAGGGAACTGTGTGTCGCATTGCCTGTGTTGAACTGAAATCCGCATTCTTTGATCACATGGATCAGATTTATAACGACAAATGAGATATCAATTGATTCAGCTGCATTTCAAATGACAAGTGTTACTTTCACATTACTTTTCAGGACTTGATCAAAGAGCTGAAAAGTGAGCTGTCAGGCAATCATGAGGATGTTGCTATGGCACTCCTGACGCCGCCTAACGAGTATGATGCATTTCACCTGTTGAAAGCAATGAAGGTATAGTTCAACTCATTGCCAATCACCGAGGCCTGGAAAGGTGATGCTTGGATGTAGACAGGTATCACATCAGGAGCAATGGCAGCCCCAAACACTAAGTCACACTGAGTCCCTGACAGAGCAGTTGTAGATCCTCATAACCCAAGGACCCCATGACCAGAACAGGATGGGTGGGATACAGGAGTTGGTTGGCTTTCATCAACAACATGCAATTCCGATCCATAAACAAGCAGCTAATAGCAGACTACCAGCAAGCAATTTGCCAAACAATGTAGCAAACATTCTGCCAAGCAATTTGGCATTGTGCAAGCAATGTGACCACGTGCGCAACAGGCAGACAACACAGAGAATAGTCATTTAGATGATTAGATCCTACATGCCTAGGTCATTTGAGTCATATGTTATTCTACTAATATATGACCACCGCCTGGGGATGTCTGTCTGTCTCAGCCCACAAATGATACTTCAAGTATGCGGGTCTCTTCTCTCTTGGCAGAATTTAACCTTGCCTAAATTTATTCACATTAGTTATTATGGTTTGTCGAGTAGTATCCGCTCTGGAAACCACTCCCAATCCAGCTACGTATCAACACTGTTTGTCTACAGGGTGTTGGGACTGATGAAGCTGTTCTTATTGAGATCTTGAGCTCCAGGACAAATGAAGAGATCAAAAAAGCAAGTGCTGCGTTCACCGCATGTGAGTTGAGCAAGGGCTATCAGTCAATGTGATTCCATATTTCAATGCAGCATTGTATTTGCTTTTGTTTTGATTTTCATCCTCGCTTTAGTGTGTGGGAAATCCCTGGAGGCGGAAATACGCTCAGAGACATCAGGCCACTTCAAGCGTCTGATGATCGCCCTGTGTCAGGTAGTCACACTCATTATTCACAGTAGTCAGTCAGCTTCGGCCGTCTTCCTTTTTCGTTGCATGCTATTGTGGCATCAATCATCACCACGCTGTGAATTTTCATTTTACCAAATACTGGTCCAAATGCGAATTGGATAAGTTGTGGGTGATTCGCAGCAGCCTTTGCAAAGTTTGAGATAAATTGTTCTACAGTTCAAAGTGTTGTAGCAATCAGTTGTCTTTTACAAGCACCTGTTGTTGGTTGCGACAAGTTGGACAGTTGTATCTACACCAGTCTCCTTTTATAGATGTATTTGAAAGATCATACATTTCAAACAATACACGAAGAGAAGGCGCAGTAAGCGCACTTACACTAATCGATCTACAAAATTAGTAAACATAATTGCTATATTAATCAAATTACAACTTAAGCGATGCGAGTTTATGTTTGAATTGTACATGAGTCTTGACGTTTATCACTTCTTCCGGTAAAGTATTCCAGAGACGAATGACCCGATTAAGGAAGTAATAATGCCTAGGGTTTGTTCTGGCAGTATCGATATGGAAGCGCATTCCATGTCCCCTTGTTTTCAGTGTTTGGACTCTAACAGAACTTGGGATTGTTAAATTGACTTGTCCATGAATAGTTTTGAAAAACAGGCAGAGATCAAGTATTATACGTCGTGATTCCAAACTTTGAATTTCAAGCTTTTCCAGTCGAGCTTCGTAACTTAAATTGCTATCACTAAAGCAGCGTTTGAAAACGGCTTTAGTAAATCGTCTTTGGACTTTTTCCACCACTGATATATCTTTCTTTAAATAAGGAGAGCAAACGCAACATGCGTATTCAAGTAGAGGTCTTACATAAGAGAAGAATGCTTTCATCAGATGATCAGCAGCATTTACCTTTAATGACTTCAATAGGAAGTTTGATGTCTGGTACGCCTTTTTCGTCACAATTCTCTAGTGGGTCGCCATCTTCAAGTCTGGTGTCAGGTACACACCAAGGTCACGTATGTATGTCTCGACTTTCGGGAGTGAGATTCCATTGATGTAATATTGCGCCTGAGGGTTTCCTCTGCCAATATGCATTGAACTGCATTTCTCAGCTGCAACTTTCAATTGCCACGTCGTGGTCCATCGCATGAAGGAATCCACTACACTCCGAAAACTTCGGACGCTGTCGCTATACGACTCATCTAGCGTGAACACTGTATATAATTTCAAATCGTCTGCGAAGAGTTTGCAAGATGAAGAATGCAATATACTTGGCAGATCATTGATGTATAGGAGGAAGAGGAGAGGTCCAAGGACAGAGCCCTGTGGAACACCGCTGATGCAATCCCTGCTTTCAGACAGCTCCACGCCAACACGCACGCGCTGGATTCGGGAAGAGAGAAACTCTCTAATCCAGTTAAACAGATGACCCGTGAATCCGTACCCTTGCAACTTTGTCAATAGCTTATTATGAGGGACAGTGTCAAACGCCTTTGCCATATCAAAATAGATGACATCGACGCAGCAGCGGCTCTCAACAGCAACTGTCCAGTCATTTAACGTATCCAGCAGTTGACTTGCTGTTGACCGTCGTTTCAAAAATCCGTGTTGCTCAGGTGTTATGAGACTGTGGCATTGCAGAAAATCCATCATCGCATCTTTAACTATTCCTTCCATTATTCGACAGCTGACGCAAGTCAAGGAAACTGGTCGGTAGTTTGCACAGACTTCAGCTGGTGGTTTCTTGTATATTGGGCATACGATTGCTGTTTTCCAGAGACCAGGGACGACGGACGACATAAACGAAAGACTGAACATATACGACAAGGGCATGGCAATGGACTGAGCGATACGCTTCAGAAAGAAGGCCGGCAAATCATCTGGCGTGGAAGATAACTTTCCTTGTAGTCGTTTGGATTCCTTGAATTTATGATTTTCTTTTCCACATTATATTCGTACTTTTTCAAGGCTTGTCTCCAGTCCTGAGTACATTTTGTATATTTTTCTCGACCACCCTGTTGGAATCGATTTCGCCACAGCCTTGATTTTTCTGTCTGCATTCGGCGAAGGTATGGTGGGTAACTCTTAAAGCCTTTATGGGGTATCTTCTTTGGTACAAACTGCTCGATGAAATGATAAAGGAGGTTTATAAAACTTTGATAGCATGACTGCACTGATCCACAAAAAATAGTATCCAGTCGATGGCCATCAAGGAGGAGTTCAACTGTACAAAATCTGTCTTCGGATAATTATACGATGGAGCAATTTATTATTATTTATTATTTTTGACAATATGATTATTGTTAATCATTTTTATAAATACATTAGCATACATTGGCAAAATATAATTATGTCCTTCTGGTGGCGGCTGAGTTTTACTGGAAACTATCGCCTCATGGTTGCTTTTTTCTGCTCAGGGTGACAGGAATGAATCTGACTATGTTGACATTGACAAGGCCAAACAAGACGCCAAGGTTGGTATTATTTAATGAGTAATTTATAATTAATGAACAATTTTGTGAAAATAATTTGCAACTGTATCTAAGAGAGTAGAGTTGTTCAGGTGGCATTTTATTCACTCTTGCCACTTATCATTAGTATTTGAAATCCAGTGAATGCCACAAAAGTGTCGTTTTGAATGTGTTCAATAATTGATGTTTTGTATCAATGACATACTGAATTGTGAATGTGGCCTGTTTTTAGGCATTATACGATGCTGGAGAGGCCCGCTGGGGCACCGATGAATCCAGGTAGCGTAGCCTTCTTCTTCCATCTGTTTGCGCGTTATTAGTTGTCATGGCAGCATGACTTCAACCACCTGTCTTGAGTGACCACTTTGAATCTCCTGGTCGTTTGCATGGTCACTTGACTCAGGTTCTCGTCGCGGTTGTTATGTGTCTGTTGTGCAGGTTCAATGTCATTTTGGCTGATCGCAGTTTTCCTCAATTGCGAGCGACCTTCCAAGAGTACAGTAAGGTGGGTGATGCCATATTGCAATGATTGCATCATACTACACGCTCTTACTGGCCCTTCGCTTGAAATCACTGATGGGATTTGCTTTCTTCAGATCAGCAAGCATTCAATTGAGGCCTCTATTGAAAGGGAAATGTCCGGTGACTTGAAGACTGGCATGGAGGCTATAGGTCAGTCAACGTGATGCTGCTGCTGTTGACATCATTGCTTTCTTATTGTAATTGTCTCTCAAGCGTTGTGGCTGTCTTCAGCAGTTAGTTGGCTCAAAGCTCAGAACTACAATCCATATTGCCTTGGCGACCACTTTCAGCGCTGTCTTAATTAAGAGACATAATTATTTCATTGGTCTGCTGGGTGATTGCTGAAGACAGCATTGATTTATAATGAGAGACAATGCGCTGCTTACTCATTGACATTCTGCATTGGTTGTGAGCTGGTGATTAATATCTGATTTGTCCTTTGTTAAGTGCCGTACTAATTAAGCAATGCTAAGATTTATCTTTCTGTTCATCACAATAGTGAAATGTGTGAAGAACACGCCGGCCTACTTCGCTGAGAAGCTCTACAAAGCAATGAAGGTTAGTCCTATTGTGTTCAGTTGCTGCCTCCTTGTATGAGGTTTGTTCCTGACCTAACTTATTACAGCTGGAGATGATGCCATGTCTACAGGAGGGTGGGTGGCTGCACAATTCCATTGCCAAATTGAACTCTGACTACAGTTGTCCATGATTGGTGCAGAGCTGTGATGGTTATGTAATTTGTTCTAGGGTCTGGGCACTGATGACAACACCCTGATCCGAGTGATCGTGTCTCGAT
Organism: Calvadosia cruxmelitensis; assembly: GCA_900245855.1. Taxonomy (NCBI): domain Eukaryota; kingdom Metazoa; phylum Cnidaria; class Staurozoa; order Stauromedusae; family Kishinouyeidae; genus Calvadosia; species Calvadosia cruxmelitensis. The sequence goes on along the minus strand of OFHS01002950.1, from coordinate 3,501 downwards.
CTGAAGTAGATTTAGCGCAAATTAGAACCGAATTTCGTGGCATGTACGGCAAGACACTGGGACGGTACATCGCGGTGAGTTATGGTGGCAGACATCTCTCTTTGGGATATTAAGCTTTTCGTATGATTGTGTTTTTTCTATGGTCTTATTAGCTCTACATCATTTATTTGCTACCTGTATTTAAAATGTAACAATAGAATATAGAGCAGTTCGTAGATTGCTGTTCCAAATGAAACCCCCACGCTAGTGTTAGGGGCTATTTAAAGCGGCTATTGTGTGATGACGTTATATTGCTTTGATTGCAGGATGACACATCTGGGAACTACAAGAAAATCCTGCTGGATATCGTTGGAGAAACTTAATCATGAATGCGTTTGACAACATTGCTTTTTCATCAAAGCATTTCTTTGTTACCTTTGATGAATGACAATATACGCTGGAATAACAAAGCATTTTGTAATGTCCAAATTCTAACAATTCTGTAGCGAGTAGCTTCAAACCATCATTTGTACATTTAAAGCTTGCATTATTTTCTCGGTTGTTGCAAAGGTCAATTGAGGCTTGATTAAAATTCATTAGTTCAATATGAAGTCTTTATTTGGTTTGATGTGCAGTGTTACGCTAATATTTTCCTTCAGATGAGCTGTTGAATACTGATCTTCCAAGCCTGCTTGGCTATCTAGTTTATTGTTACCCTCATCTAAATCTAAATTAAGCATGAAGGAGCCACAGGGTCCTTCTTCGCTTGCATGTTAGTGATTCTGTGCTGCAATTCGAGCAGAGCGACGTGCGGCAGATGTTGATAGAGCAGCCACGACGGTACTGCGCAGTCGACGGAAGGCATGGCAGTCGTTTGCAGTCTCCAGCAGTTCTTCCTAGTTTTGTTTTAGTTCATCAAACCAGCTGACTGGTGCAGGTCTTCCGCGTGGTAGTGGGCCATCGCCGACGTCATGCTTGATCGTCGTGGCTGCTAGACCGTCGGCTCGCAGTGGTATGACCCAAGAAGCCAATCTTCCGCTCGACGACGTCCATGTGGCAGAACAGCTTCTTCTTTCCGATTTGTTTGCGAAGTTCGTTGTTTGTCACGAAATCGTCTTACTTCAGGCCCAGTATGGCTCGCCACATCGACCTGCCAAGACTTTGTTGGTTTCCCTTCTTGAGCGTCCATGTCTCAACACCGTAGAGAAGGCGAGACTTTATGCATGCTTCTGCGAACTTCTCATTCGCCCTCACGTTTACGCGACGACTTCCGATGAAACGGCTGGTGCTGACCGTCAGATTAGCGATTCCTATTCGACGGCAAATTTCATTACTGTCGCTGCCGTCGGTGGTCAGGAGCCGGCCGAGATACTCGAAAGAGTCGACGCGGGCGACGAAATCGGCTGGTGTCGGGTTGGATGAGGTAGCGAAAGGAGGTAGGGTTGTGCTGTCACAAGCGATGCACATGTATTTTGTCTTGGCAGGGTTGATAGACAGACCAAATTCAGCCGCAACTTCGCTCAATGAGTGTAGCATCTGCCGAATTTCCTCAAAGGAGCGACCTATCAAGACGCTGTTGTCGGCGTAGCGAGGCTCTTTTACCGATATGACCCCCATTGGTACTCCGCTTGACTCAGCATTGCGATGTAGCCATTCTCGCAAGAGGCACTCCGAGTACGCATTAAATAGACTGGTCGCATGGGCGAGTATGGGCAACCCTGTCTACAGCCGATGGAGTTTCAAAGATTGCACTCAGTTCCTGTTTCCATCGAATCATCGATGAAGATCGCATCGCTGGTGCTGCGTCCTATCCTGAAGCCACATTGGGCGTCCGCATTCTCATTCTCAATTGACTCCTCCATCCGCGTCTTACATATGCCAAGAACGATCTTAGACAGATGCGACGCCAGGGCCAAGGTTCAGTAGTTGTGGCATTCTTCTTTGCTTCCCTTCTTGTGAATTGGCACCATGATGACTTCCGACCAGCTGATTGGCATTTTACCACTGCTCCATATGCGTCTAACAAGGTCGTGCAGCACTTCCCAGTCGGCAAGAATCTTTAATGCGTCTAACCGCGGCCAGGCAATCGTTGCCAACAGCTTTTGCATTTAGAAGTCGTGGCGTTGCGTTGATGATCTCAGAATCAGATGGTAAGTGCAGCATATGGGAGTTCATCTGCATGGGCTTGTAGTCGTACTCATGTGCGCTCTGGAACAGAGTGCGGGAGTAACTTGTCCACCGGGACAGCTCTTCCTCGACGCTGATCCGTCCGTGTGTGCTATGGTAGCATTGGTCTGTTTTTTTTCGCTCTTCCGCTGCACCCTAGCATGACCTCGAGGTCTTTCATTTCTGCGAAAATTGGGCCAGTTCCGTTGTTGCTATACAACGAAATGCAGTGTGTCGATGTGGTGGCATTTCTCAACGATGTATTTGTTGAAGTCGCGTTTGCACTTAGAACGAACAGCATTGCTGACACGCCTCAGCTCTTCGACTAGGGAGGGCTGACGGACTACTGGAGCTTGGATGTCGTGTTTGCGCTGGATAAGGTTGAGTGTCTCCTCAGACCACGCTTTCGCCTGGGAATGGGTCCGCCTACTTCCACTGTTGCATTTGCTATGACAATTCGTCAACTTTGGAGGGCAAGGTTGCTGCGTCAGCGTTGTTTTCAACGATTTCCCGAAACTTCTGTTTAATCAATGGCATCTTCAGCAACCTGAGGTCAGGCTTGGGTGACATTTTGCACGGTCGCTTCGCGCACAGCACACGCACTTTGAGATTGGCCAGCAGTGGGCGGTGGTCTGAACTGGCCGCCATTGTGCGGAAAGCGCGGCAATCGGTAAGCCAGCCACGTTTGCTGACAAGGACGTAATCAATCATGTTTCGAGTGCTGCCATCTGGGCTGTACCAAATTGTTCTTCCGCTGACGCTGTGGCTGTACCAGGTGTTTGCTATTGACAGCTCGTGCTGCAAGCAGAAATCAAGACATGTTTTGCCTCGCTCATTATCTGCGCCGATGCCGTAAGGACCGACAAGATTGTGGTCAGGTCTGAGTTTTCCGATTTTTGGCATTGAAATCGCCTACAACAGCGAAGACATCCCTGTTTCGTGAGGTCTGTAGCAGGAAATTCTCAAGTTGATCGTATACCTTGGATATGGTTTCGTCTGTAGCTGCTGATGTTGGCATGTATTCCACAACAACCAGAAGCGAGTAACCGCTGTTAAGTTGGAAACGGTATGCGGTTGCGCGGTTTGAGATCATCATCATCATCATATATTTTATTTAACCTCGTATTCTACTGAAGAGAATCAGATGTCCTCCACAGTTACCTGCCCAGGTACGTTTTACAGAATGACGAGCGTGAGGTTTAAAACGTAAGACTAAACTAATAACAACTATGTATATGGTTTAAAAACGTGGGACTAAATTAATTACAACTTTGTATATGGTTTAAAAAAACATACGACTAATTAATAACTACTGTACATGCACTACATTACATCCGTTTTTTTTTTTTTTTTTTT
>OFHS01002949.1:221-18739 GCA_900245855.1 Calvadosia cruxmelitensis | reverse complement strand
AAGCGACTTCAAGTCTTCATCTAAATAGTTTTACCAGCAGGACAGCGGTTAACATCATAACCAGTTGAAAAGCCTGACAGTATTGACCTTATTGCTTCTGGGGGTTTGGTAGTTGATTTCTACCAAAACAAGGCAAGAGAACATCCCCCAAACCAAATATTAGATTCCTAACTATTGAAACAAATCACGTTGTAGGCATATGCATACCTGAATGTTGGAGCCAGAAACACACATACATCACGGATATGAACAGTAATATTCAACGTGTTTAAAATCCAATGAAACAATCCAGCTGTCACCATCAAGCCAGGGTAAACCTAAAATGGAACCAGATAATCTCACAGCAATCTATTTGTACAATCAGATAGACTCAAGAGTGTAATCTACAGCAATCGACCAGAAGTCGTGTGGCTATGGCACTTATTTCAAATTACATCATCGTGTCAATTTCTACGGACAAACAAGACGACTTTGCCCTGTCAATCTTAATTGCCCTGTTCATCCTCAAGTAAAATGTAGCTTCAAACCGGAGAGAGAACTTGAGCTCTGAAGAGCAAAAGAAGTTTTTATCCATACAAATTGACATGATGATGATGTAATTTTGAATCAGTGCCATTGCTAGTGTCGGATAAACAATTTTTGGAGGCACTAGGCAGACTTTTTAAGAGGCTCTGAAAAAACATTTACATGATGACTAAGCAATCTAGATGCAGAAAGATAAAAGTTTGAAATCATTGCCGCCACTGGCTGGTTTATCTAGTTATTTAAGTCAAATAAAATAGCAATGGATTGCGCATATATCTGACTTGTATATGAGCAGAGTTTACTTGTATAAATAAACACCTTTTCTTGCATAAAGTTGACTATAATGGGGAGAAAATAATACTTTTTGCTGCCTGAATATTGCCTTACCGTTCCTCCAACGATACGACCCAAAGGAAACCATGCTCTCTCGTCAAACCAATTCAAGAAGTTATAGAATCCGTTCTGAACTAGATAATGTGTGGCGCGGTAGTTAAACCTTGAAAACAAATAAAAAAATATACATTATTAAATCCAAAATGTACACTACTTTGAAGTAAGGCCAGATCAGAGTTGCCACACCTTTTAAATCTGATGCAAGGAAATCCTTGCCATGGCACGCATGCATATCTCACTCAAAAACAATTACAGTGAAACCTGTCTATAGCGGTCACCTCTGGGACCTTAGAAAAATAACCTTTATAGACAGGTGGCCTTTGTCCACGTTGTCATTTCGGGGTTATGAAGAATGGCCTCTATACACAGGTGGCTGCTCTATAGAGGTGGCCGCTAATACAGGTTTGAATGTATTCTAATCTGTTCGAATCTGAATTATCTATTTGCGATTTGAATCTTAGCGTTTTGATTCAAAGGATTGTTGCAATAGTTAAATAACATTGCTGTTCACGTCTTAAGAGATTTTCTCTCTCCACTTTCAATTTGTTTGTCGAAATTTTGCTTTAAGACATACAAAAGACGACTCAATTGTCTTTTTCTGCCATTGCATGTCTCAAAACGATTTACTAGATTTAAAATTTTAAAATTCGGAAGATCTGAAAGGTTTGAGTTGAATTGTACAAAAGACAACTTTATTACATTTTTTTGCATGTCTCAAAAAAATGATTTTCTAGATTTATAATGCTAAAGTTAAAAATATACGAAAGGTTCGACTTGAGTGGTTTAATTGACAAGCACATCAACCGCTTGCTTTGAAAATAAAGCAGAATAACTACCTGGAAACATGTCTTTGATTTCAAGTCCAGAAAGTTTTTATTTAACTCATATGTACAGATGCAAGCTGTTGTAAGCCTTTGTTTGAAATCGGCTATCTATTTTTATTTGTTTAGCTGTTGTCATTTGACTATTTAGCTGCTATGCGATATAGCCGCTTACTTTAGATTATTTGCTGCTGCAAGTAATTATTTCGCTGACTGCAGATCAACTTTTAGCTGCTGTCATAATCCCATGCCTTTTTATTCTATTCTATAAAACTAAAAGCGTACATGGGACATTTTTCAGACATCGTGCACCAAGATTACCGTGGCGAAAGTGATCTCCATGCAAGTGCATTATTCTGTTAACTGACAAAGCAGATGCTTCAAAGGTAGCTTCATTCGGGTATAGAGGGGATGAATCTCCTCCTCCCCGTTGGGGAAGGTCAGAACCCTTGCTGGAGGAATAAATACTGTGTCGGGGAACACAGATGCATATAAGGCTTTATGCAAAAAACATATGCAGGTTTTACAACTGCTAAAAACATTACTATAAAGCCCAGATGATATTATTTGTACTATTTGTTGATTTATCAAACTAAAATCTCCCTTCTAATCCTCAGCATTGATCCTCACACAACCTGCCAGTTTGCAGAGTATGGCACTTCTCGCCGAGATCTCGGGGGCGGCAGAGCCCAAAACGTTCAGGGGCAGGGGCGCAATTGCAACAAAATATTACTCAGGAGTCTCAGGGGCACTCCTCAGGGGCAAAATCAAATAAACAAATAAAAATTAACTGCAAAATAAATAAAATACGAAGGATGCCCTATTTTGTCTTCAGTTGCCAAACATTTTGACCTACACTAGGGGTGCCATATTGCTAGCAAAATAGAGATCTCGGGGGCGGCGGTGCCATACTCTGCAAACTGGACAACCTGCAAAGTGTTGGTAATTGCGGCGGCACAACAGAAACTTCTTTATTAATTTCTACTCAATTCACTTTTAATATGCAAACCCTATCGAAATACAAGCAGCTCGGCGTAAATAGAATTGCCAATTCTCCATAAGCGGTAACCATGACTTGTGGTGCGTCTGGTGTTACAGGATTTGGGGATAGACACATTCTTCACACCAACCAGAAAACACACGTGAATCAGTTATTTGCAGCTAAAACAGCTACAAAACGAGGAATAACAACAACTAGACCCTAATATAAAATCCAAGCAGCGTGTTATAGGTTTTAAGCTTAGATTAACATGTGTATTGACAACAATAATGTGGACTCACCATGGATCAAATTCATGGATGATGCTTTCAAATCTGACGACTGCAAACAATCTACTAGAAAAGGCCACAAGACAAGCTGCTCCTAATATTGCGAATTTAAGCAAGGACTTGATACCCTCTACACTCGCGGGACTTTTCTGTTGTCCTTGGTTAGTTGCCAACTGCTGCATGTTCTTAGTTTCGCTGCCTGAGCTTTCGTTTGCCTTTTCGTCTACGTCCGCCATTTTGTGGGACGTCGGCAGGCAATGGTTTTTGGCTGCAAAGCTGTCGCTGATTGGACCACGTTCGAGTCTATTCAGCAATTCTCATTTCGAACGCGTGGCCTCGCACAAAGGAGTCTACTGCACGTGGTACTCGCCTACCAGCAGAAGTATTTCCCACCATACTGTACAGCCAGTACTGTACCTGCAATGGGAGTACGTAGGCCTATCATGTATTTGAATAAATAAAACAAATACAGAATTCACGTTTAGAAGACTGGATGGTAACCAGCGTTTATACTAAACGGAGTACAACATTTCCTACAATACATAATTACAATATCAGTGCTAAAAACAGTGTTGGAAAAATGTTCTCGGAATTTATTGGCGGAACCACTTTCATGGAATTGCTGTTGGTGACAACTTGAGTCGTTCCAAGATTGAAAACTTGCAGTCAGTAACACAGAGAATGATAAATATGCAGCAAGTTGGCATTTTACACCAACCCTGGTGGGCAGAGAGTGACACCATCGTTACCATTACGGTACTGGAAGTTCGTTTTCGCACGACGAAGATAAGCCAGGAGGTGCTGCTCCAAGCTTACGCTACTATAGAATCCGTGATTTTAAACAGTGTTTAGTGTCAAATTCTTCAGATTTTCGCGCTGAAGATTTTTGGCGTACGCAACTTACAAACTTTACAGTAGGGATTGATGGATTGTAGTAGAGTCTGAGAGCAGCTTGCAAACGATTTAGGAAGCATTTTCCATTGAATCCAGTTGCAACTATGATTCATTTTTCGCCTATTATAGCAGCGAGACTCTTGAAATTGAAACAATTTGGATTTAAATTATTTCAGTACACAATTACAGTCTCTGACTACATTTTGTACTGTGCGCTCCTCGCGAACTCCACAACTGATCCACGAAAACATCTGATTTTGATCAATTTTAATGCATCTTCAATTATTTGTAGAAGAATTTGTATGAGTTCTATAGGCTAATAACTGTATAATCAACATGATTCAATTTCGCCTATTATAGCAGCGAGTCTCTTGAAATTGAAACAACTTGGATTTAAATGCTGTCAATATTCAATACGCAACTTTCCCTGACTGCATTTTATTCTGTGCGCTCCGTGCCGCAACTCGACAACAGACTGCTCAACAAAAGTATCTCATTTTGACTTACTAGCAATCTATAGAGCATAAGTTTACTGTGATATATAATCACACCTGTTTAAAGTCTAAGGGTTTTCAGACTTGAATTGACCTCTGCTGGAAAGGAATTGATTTCGGAAAAGGACAGACGATAAATTGTATTTGGTAAAGTGTCCAAAATTTATAATAATATAACTGAATCTGAATTTCCTTGTTCAACATAACGGTAAGAATGTCTCATACAATTTATATAATCCCCCTAGAATTGAGAACTATGTAAATAAAATTCTAAATTTAAAATAATCCATACTTATCTGATGAATCATTGCCAGAACAAATTCGATGCAGCGCCGGTCTTCAGACTTTTAAACAAATTACTATAAATATTACTTTGCAAATCAATGAAAATTATTTCATATGATTAATTAGCGAATCAAGTTTTTTTAACTTGTTATTATTAAGTAAGTTATTGGACTAATTTTAACTTCACCACATGAGTACCTTTTAACTTAAATATTGCATGGTAGCCTTTTATCTGTATATTTCTTTATTATGAGTGCTTTTGATATCAGAATGTATTTTAAATTTGAGTTGAGGGTCCTGAGGAAGAGAAGTCTTTGACTTATCAAGCTCCATCTGGAAATAAAGATGATGACGATGATTCAAGAGCCATTGATTGTCGCTTGAGACGGGTGGTCTCTTAAGACAGGTGATTTGTGTTGTTCACCATATTAGTAATGCTTGACATTTTGACAGGGATGACTTCCAAAGTCTGACAGTGAATTTTAATTTTTCTGTCTGGTCGTCATGCGAGATCTGCCTCTCGAATACTCGAGGGACTGTTCTTGTTTACACCTCCTCGAATGGCGTTTGCATTGTCTAATGTTCGTATTCTTCCAGAAGATAGGACAGCCCAGTCTGGTCTATCATCAACAGCAACTCGACACTTACGAACAATGAAACACCTCGCGAATCTCGACAACTCATGCCGCCATGTGCAGTCCCACTGCGGGCCCACTGCATGTCGGTATATAAGTGAGTTGACCTCTGCCACGGGTGAAGACGCCAGAAAAATGCCTTGTTTGCAACGCAATCAACCATACTCTTATCAATGATGGTCAATTTCAAGGATTGTTCTTGGCTGTCAAAATTGTAGATTTCAGCTCAAAGCTATATGCCTCAAAACAAGTGTATCCCGTCATGCATTGAGACTGCGCTTGGTCCATTGGTTCCCTGACAACTCCAAAATTATTTTGTAGATTTGCAACGACCTGGCTAGTGATTCCAGCAACTGATTAATGAATAACTTTGGGTTGAAAATTGACATTTTCATTGCCAAACTATTTATTCCAAACGAGCAGAGCTAACTATTGAAATATCAAATATGAACCAAGAATGCAAAAACACAACAATTGTTGGGTTTAAAAGCGCGTTGTGCAAAGCACATGGTTTATCAAGATCTCATTTTCTCGCATTCGTGATTCGCTTTACAGCCAATGAGATGGTAACGTCACTTATTGATATCCTTGGATATTTAAAAGTTAATAGAAGTATTCCAGGCCTTGTTACTTTGAGTTGAAGCGTATTTAAATCACACACAAGTAGTACTGTTAATTGGTCAAGTGCAGTCTCTCTATTTCAATTATTCTTTTTTTAAATGTTCAAGCATATAATTATTTGTTTCAACCTTACAGCAATTAAAATGAATAAAGTTAAAAAGATAGTAACTAAAAGATATATAAAGGGAACAAAATTAAAGTATATTATTGCTTCAATGATTGTTTTTGGCTGTCAAAATTGTCGATTTCACGTCAAAAACACGTGACTGTAGTAGCATCCTAAAATGCTTTAGGATTGCACTTGCCCAATTATGGTTTTATGCTCAAACTGGGCCATTATTTGCAGGAGAAGTATTGCTTCCACTGCCAGGCTGCCTTGTGCTTTGTACAATCTGATCCTGTCTACTCCGACACCTCACCAACACGATTCGAACGGATCCACTGACAATAAAGTGTTAAGTTTACACAAAGCCTCATAATACCTAATACATTGTTGTGACCAAGGTGGTTGTTACTATATTTCAATAAAACATCCGATCATCCGATACAGTCAAGCCTGCATTAGCGGCCACCTCTATAGAGCAGCCACCTGTGTGTAAAGGCCACTCTTCATTACCCAAAAATGACACTTTCTATAGAAATCAACCTGGACAGAAAGGTCACCTGTCTATAGAAGTCAGTTTTTCCAGGTTCAAAAGGTGATCATTATAGACAGGTTTCACTGTATACGCGTTGGTTGATTGGCAAGTTAGTTTTAGGTTGCAAATTAAATTCTAACGATATAGTGTCAACTAATTCTGTATTGAATGCAACACAATTACACAAAGGTAATATGTTGCATGTAATTACGCCAGGCGTTAATGGCTTTCTCCGAATCATGTCCAAAGGTGTGATTTGAACTTCTCACAATCAAACGCCTCGTATCTTGGAGCCATCAACAATATAATTGTCAAATGAACAATAGAACACCAACTGTTATTGTTTAAACGCTAGGTGGTAGATCGGAACAATAGGGGTTCTGCCAGATAAATACGTCAGCTGATACCTGTTGGGGGCAAAGCACCCTTGATCACCGCAGTGGAAGGAACACCAAGATCTCTCTCTCGCTGACATCATCTGAGCTGACAATCCACACCTATCTTGTACGATGGCAAGTGTACAACCAGAAGTAAAGCCTGCTACAGTTGTTGGCACACGAAGTCCAAAATGCACGCGTTGTCGCAATCACGGCCAGATCAACGAACTCAAAGGGCACAAAAACTCATGCAGATGGCAAGACTGCACCTGTGACAAGTGCTTGATAATGGCAGAGAAACAGAAATCTACAGCAGCAAGAATCGCCCTCTATCGCCAGCAGATATCAACCGAATCGCATTTGATAGGAGACACCATTGCATCCACACAGCACCAATTAGCCTCTTACGGTAAGCAGACGATTTCTCATTTTCAGTATGATCTCAATTAGAACATCAAATCTTTGAAAAATCACATGCGATTAGGACTAGCTATCTGTTAGAGATTATTTCTCAGTAGTACGCATCCGAATTGTTTTGGCTGAACCACAATTGCAGGAATTTTAAATTGGCGCGGGCACTGCTGGAACATACAGTAATCACTGGTATCCGTTGGGTCGATTGCAGCTTGCGTGCTCTTGGGTACTGCTAAATCGCAATAATTCATCACCGCGTTAATTTCGGCTTGGTTCCGTTCTTTCACAATTCACATTGCTTCCAAGTTCAGTTTTTGTATCAGAACTATCTATTGTCTTTTTGTCCTCCAATCTTAATAAAGATGTCTAATTGACTACAGGCCACAACGGCACTATTGCGATTGTCAATCCAACCAATATCAACAGCCACCTGTCTTTAGCGGCCAACTTTAACTATGAGATCATTTTTAAGTTTTCCCAAGAAAAGGTTTAAGCAATGCGATTTATCTGTCTTCAGCGACCACCTGTGTTAAGAGATCATTCTCTGTATTGCTAAATTACGTGTTTCTGAACTATTGTACTGGCCTTTTCCCATTTGCCGCGCACGCTCTGTGATTATCAAATCATCTGCTGCCACCACCGCATCATATTGCTGCTGCTGTTTCCTTTTGATAACTGTCGACCTGAATGTAACCATTTTTCGTACATTTTCCCCAGATACCATGTCGTCAGCTGCAACACCTGCCCTGTCTCCTAGCAACGCTTCACTACCTCAGAGCAGCAGGTCACCAACGCCCGACTACCAGTCGCCGATCGTTGCTGAAAGACGCTCTGTTGCCGCTGAGATCCACTCGCAAAACGTCCGCATCTTGCTCTATTTGTTTCCGTTTCACGACGCGCAGACGCTGAGCGGATTGCTTGAAGAAAACCGAGGAAATATGTTCCTGACGACGCTCATGCTGTCCAAGCCGATCATATGCCAGGCCGACGACTACGTGCAGCGTCTTAACCAGACATCTATAATGCACTATCAGTATGGACAGGAGCAGCGCATGGCTGATGCAACACGTCGCAGAGACATTGACGCCATGTATTCTCCGTCAGCTCTCCAGACGCCAGCGTCCAAGCACCGAACGTCGACGTCTCCATCGCTCTCACACGATTCGGCGTACAGCTCTGACTCATCTTCTTCTGTAGCAATGCCCATCAATGGAAGGAAACGTCCTCACGTTTTGACATCGTCTCCACCTGCCGTCTCTTCACCAACCGTGATGTCGAACAGTGCCCCCAAGTCGCCGCGTCTGTCCTGCACGTATTGCCGTCTCGATGTGACGCCGGCTGATCGATTCTGTGCCAACTGTGGAAAATCCAGGCTATGACAATTACCGAGCGAATGAAGCAATGGACCCATAGCACCATGTCATGTTTAATACCTCGATGTTGTAATTGCCAAGGAATTATTTTGGGCTAATAGCTCTACTTTGGAAGACACGTTAATTGTCTACGCATGCCAAAACCTGTATTATTTAGTTTCCATAGTAGACTTCTTGCTATTTTGTAAACTGATAAGGAATAATATTTTCAGAGTTACGCTGATAAACTTGTCGTTTGTTATTCGGGTGGCTCATGGGTGTCGCTGCAAATTGAGTGGTTCTCAAATACAGTATAGACTTGCGAGTTAAGTTGTTCTCAGTTACAGCACAGTGCAGTTACAGTGCGTCTGCTGGAAGGCTTCACGCATCTCGTTATTCACTCTCGAAAGCGAGGTCAATGGGGGCGGGACCACCGAACTGCAAAATCCTGTTTGGTTTCCCTGAGAGGACTCACAAGTCTACCCATACTGACTCCTTTATTCTAGCAAAATCAGCTTTACTTGTGAGACAGAAAAATACTTCAGGTGAGACCTAAATGTTGATGTTGTAAATCAGGTTGAGGTAAACTGCAGTGATGTTCCCTATTTCGCCTGCTGCCCATCCGCTGCCCATCGAGTTTGTTTTGCTAGTTTGCATTTCATTCTCGATGTCCACACGTGAGTGATGTTGACTGACTTCATTCTCACTGTTTCTAATGATCCTCACAATTATCTGCAGAGTAATGTTAGAAAATGAGATTGTTCATCACAGAAAAAGTGGAGCGACGAGAGTCGAACTCACGACCTTTGGATTCTGTCATTGAGCTAGACACACCCTCGTTAACCTGCACATCAACCGCCTTTCCTTTTACGAACCACCATGAGTTGCTTTGCAGGGCTGTGAAAGTTACCTTTTAAAAGTATCTAGTTACAGTTAGAATTACTTTCTTTCGAAAATGAAAAGTTATTCTTCAAAGTTACTTTTCTCTAAAAGTTACTTTCAGTAGTTAACCTGTCAGGAGAAGTTACTAGTTAAAGTTACTTTCAAAGCTACTTTCATCAATGTTAACATAAATAAAGAAGGTATAATTTACAGGTTTATTTTAAAAAGTTACAATTTACCATTTGCGGTGGATTTTTTGTGCATACATGAATGCTTTGAAGCTAATTTTATCTTAGATTTACCCACAATCAACTGAAGTCTAGAAATGAAAAGTAACTAGTTGTAAACAAAAGTAGCTCTGAAATGTTAATAGTTACTTTAAAAAATTGTATCTAGTTCAAAGACATTTTCAATGCAGGCCTGCTACAACATTGAGTATAACTTTAGGAAATTTGGCATTGCTTCTGGGTGATCTGTGATACAGTCAAACCTGTATTAGCGACCACCTCTATAAAGCAGCCACTTGTGTATAAAGACCACTCTTCATAACCCAAAAATAAAACTTTCTATAGAAATCAGCCTGGACGAAAAGGCCACATGTCTGTAATAGTAATTTTCCTCAGGTGCTAAGGTGACCATTATAGACAGGCAGTGATGTTTTGTAAATCGCAGAAGTGGGGGGACGGATACAAAGTTGAAAATATGTAGGGGGCGAGGCCCCGCCCCTACATGAAGGGCCCATAGTAGGGGAGATCCGGGACCAATTTTTGGAATATTCACCCTTCAAAAACGTCTCTGAGTGAATTTCTATGGTGATATGCAGAGGGGTGCATGGAGTGTAACTTATTCTGGATTTCACGAGGTTAATTTACGAATCCATTGTTTGCCTATAAATCCAGTGTGACTCCAGTTATATTGCTGCGAACTGAACTCAAAAATAAAATCATTTGAAGAAAAGCGGCTTTGCTGTGTCAATATTGTACACGTAATATTTGAAAAGGACTCCTACAAGTGACTTGTTTGTTATAACCAGGGAATAGGTGCAAAAGGACTTTTCATCGTTTGTATTAAGTATGCTTACAAGATTTTTAAGAAGTGAGGGGCCGGCGTGTGGTCCAGCAGCAGTTTTCAGCTTGGCTGTAAGAGTTACAGTAAGGATTGTATTTACAGAATGTGTTTCTCAGAGGAACATACATGCTATTGAGCTAAATTATCAGAATCTGCAAGTTTTCTTTTGCGGATTCTGAAGGATTACCGCTGCCGGCCACGTGTTCGGGTCAGCGCTGACCGCTGACCGCTGTCCACATTTGCCTGAGCCGCCATGTTGGACTGAACGTTCCTCGATAATATTCACCTTTCGTATGTAAGGATTTGATTGTTTATCGTTATCTTACACTTGTCGTTTATGTTACATCTGTTCTAGGTCTACTTGTGTTATATAATTGTCTGTTCTAGGTCTCCTTCATTGTTTTGATTAAATTGTTTGAATCGAATGAGGAGGTTTTCTTCAGATTCAATAGACCAGGCTTAGCAGAGATCTCTGTAGTGCAGTCGGTACTTAAATTGGGTCACACAATGACAGACAGTCACAGACTATGCAATTATTGTTACCGTAGTTTTTTTTGGTGATGAGCGGACGTATACCGGTAATATGTGAGGTGTTCTAGACACGCGAATACACGCATCTTTCATTAGCATGTCTGTTTATAGGTTGATAATTGGTGCACTGCTCATGATTTTATGAACCCAAAAGCGTGTGAAAACCATCTCAAAACTATGTAAAATGGGAAGCACAATGTGAAAAACCATGCGAACTAACAAGCACGATGTGAAAAGACATTTGAGTTCGAAAATGATTAAAAAAATGATGTAAAAGTTCATATTTCACATGGAATTCACACGGTTCCTGTCCATAGTAAAAAGTCTCTCTGGATGTTTTAATCACTGTTAAATATTATCTTCTGGTTCGGTTGTGTTTCTTTTTTACATGTCCTTTGTCTGCTCTGTAGTCCAAGCATGGAAAAGTTGTATTTTGCTGCCAGTGTCTATGCAGAGTAGATAAAATAAAATGTCAGCTAAATACACTTATGACGGACATCCTAATTATGATATGTTTTGTAATCTTACAAGTTATAATACCCAATTAAAATCGATGTTCTTGATCGCAACAAAAATCTCTTGCTTTTCCTTTTGTAAATCTAGCATGGTGTCACCCTACAATTCGACGTACGAGGAACAGTATTGTGCATGGGGCAGAAACTCATCAGAGCATATGGAAACTGTGAAAATTCTTAAAAAGTCAATGCCGGACATCAAATGTGCTGTTGTTGATAAAACATTACAAATGTTATCAATTGGAACAGCTGACGGCCACTTTGATCTTCTCCTGCTCAAAGAGCTAGTTAAGCACATTGATGCAAGCACAAACATTGTGTACACATGTGTTGACCCAAACGAGATCTTCAATGCCAAGTTTAAATCATCCATCGATGAAAATCCTGAATATTTGAAGAACGTTTCATTTGTCTTTTGTTCTCAAAAGTTTGAAGAATTTCTGTCGAGTTGGGATAAAGAAAAGAAGACACATTATGGTGTCGTCATCTTCTCTCATGCTATGAGTATTATGAGTGACAAAGGCAGTACTCTGACAAAAGTCGTCAAAGAATTGCTTGGTCCAAAAGGGTCTTGCATTCTTCTAGAGGTCACAGAAAATGAGCAAAGTCAGAAGTTTATTAATGAAATGCAGAAAAGCGTGTACTGTGCTCACGGTGAGCTTGGCCAAGAAGAGATGTCATTTGAAGATTTCATGGGTGAAACTATCCAGCAGCTTCCTCAAAGACTTGGCATGAAACACGAAAAGCAGATTTTCGAAGCAGCTGTTGATATGACTTCATGTTATGATGAACAGTCTCTGGATGGTAATCTGATCTTGGATTTCATGGTTATGAAGGAAAATGTGCGGGATAATGTTTCTTCAGAAGTTGTAAAGAAAATATTAGATTTACTGGCAACTTTCTGTAAGGAAACTGACGGCCGTCAGCTTTTGAAATCAGAAGTAGTTGCTGTGAATATTAAAAAGCAGTAGAACTGTTACTAAAATAATACAAATAAAAAGTCCTCGTGTAATTGTTGCCTCTTTCTTGCTTTTTCTGTTGCTGCTCAAAATTGTTGATTTGCAGTACTGAAACGAAGATTACATTAAATAGTTATAAATGGCCTACAATNTGAAAGTAACTTTGAAAGTAACTGTAACTAGTAACTTTTCCTGACAGGTAACTAGTAACTTTTGAAAGTTAGTTTTAGAAAATAGTAACTTTAAAGAGTAACTTTTCATTTTTAAAATAAAGTAACTTTAATTGTAACTAGTTACTTTTAAAAAAGGTAACTGTTACAGCCCTGCATATTTCGACTTCCATCTTTGAGTGTATTTTCGACATTCACATTCAGCGAGTTGTGGAGGTTAAGAGAGATGAATTATGAAAGCCAGCGCATACAATTTGAATTCAACCAGAGTTGCCGCGGGGAATGTTTTGCGGGGTTCGCGGGGTTTACCTTGCGGGGAAAATGTTGGCGGGGTTTGAGGGGTTGATGCGGGGAATTCCATGCGGGGTTGCGGGGTCCCCGCAAAAATCAATTAGTATTAGGAACGTATGTAAAACTTTCGGAAAAACGCCTTAGGGCGAAGTCCAGTATCAGAAATCTTCGCTGTCGAATTTCAAACATCAAAGTTCGAACAATCGAATTTGAAATCGAATAGTTTCGATATCCTTCAAGAGAACAATTTCCTGAAACAAGTCTATGGGCTACACAAACACAGGGGCAGGTTATGGATTTATCAACAACCTTGAACGTCAATGACCGAAAAACACAGGAAAGCAATTACCAAGCGAGTTAAAAACGCGATTCAAAATTTACTTCATCATCATCATCATCATTTATTCAGATGGCATATAAGCCCTTTATGGGCTTTTTTTCAATGGACTTGGCTATCGAACAAACAATCAATTATTCCCATACACTCTGTGTGTGTTGCCATCGTTTTACTGTGCGACTGCAGAAATCATTTGCAACTCGACGGCTTCCAACTTGTTTGCAGCGCGCGTTTGATGGCGATAGCAAACGGAATGACTTTCGTGCCACAAGTTCGTGTTGCGTATGACACCGAGATTTCTGACGACATAACAGGCCAGTGTTTAATTGCAAATCTATTGTTTGCTGCAGTCAATTCAATCCAGATTGTCACCCTACAAACTGTTTCATACCTATCTCATCAATTTGTTGGCCAATTATCCTTTCTTGGAATTCAATGAATTGTTTCTTAAATTTTGGCGCCGACCCCGCGAAAGTGCGGGGAATTCTTTGCGGGGTGCGGGGTTGATGCGGGGAACCTTTGCGGGGTTTTCCCCGTAAAATAATCGAAATTCCCCGCCATATTGCGGGGTTCGCGGGGATTGCGGGGTTTGCGAGGACCCCGCGGCAACACTGAATTCAACCTGTCGTGGCAATATGAATGTGATCGAAGAGCCAGTGTCCAATAGTTTATGCATCTGAGTGTACAGTCAGTCACAGCTTGTGATTGTAAAAGAGAGGACCTCGATGGGGACAAGAGGCGATTGCACCCCCAATACTATTTTCTATTGTTAGTTTTCAGTTTATTTTCTAGTCATTACGCAAATCTTTTTATTTCTTGTTATTGTGAACTGGAACCGTGTGGAATCCATGTGAAAATCATGTGAAAACCGTGTGAGAGGGCATCCCTCATATATTTTTGTTCTTTTTCACATGGTTTTCACATGGTACTTTTTATTTCACATGGGTTTTAGGCCATTTCACATGATTTTCACACATTTTTAATTCATTATGAAGTCCCTGACATGCATTTCTTAATTGTTACCCTGTAATCTGCTGGGTTGCTCTTTTGATGATATCAGAAAATGTCAATAAGTCAGCTTTAGGTAGTCACCCACAATTTTAACTGACTCTTTTTGTTTTACATGCAGCTGCAGCATGGCCCCACAATATAAATCTACTTTTGAAGAGCAATATTCAGCATATGGACGGAATTCAAAGGAACATGGCCAGACGATAGATGTGATTATGACATCGTTATTCCATGTGAAAGCATCTTCCAAATTGAGAGTCCTTTCATTGGGGAGTGGAAATGGTCAATTTGACATATTACTGGCAAAAGCTTTAATCAACCGCCTGGGTAAAAGTGTTACAATTGATTATACATGTGTGGAACCAGACAAAGTTTTCAACGAAATGTTTCAGTCTGCGATTAAGAAGGACTCATGCCAGCAATTGACTAATAATGTATCATTTGGTTTTTGTGAGCTGACGTACGAAGATTTCATTCTAGGATGGGAGGCTGAGCGAAAACTATATGATCTTGTCGTATTTTCAAACTCATTGGGAGCCATGGGTGACAAGACAGAAACCCTCAAGCAAGCAATAAAAGAGCTGCTTACCAAACAGGGCAGCTGCCTTGTTATAGAAGCCACAGAGAATGAAGGCTGTCAGAAGTTCATCAACGCCATGATGAAGACATCACTGTGCTCACACGTTGGTATTGGCCAAGACCAGCCCCCTTTGGAGGACATCCTTGGTGAAAACATTGATAAACTGGTAGAAAGGCTCTCTCTCAAACACAACAAAATTACCTTTACTGCAGAAAGTGATCTTTCTCCTTGCTTTGATGAAGATTCTATGGATGGAAATTTGATTCTGGATTTTATGGTTTTCAAAGAAAATGCAAGGCAACACATTCCTGCTGACGTCATGAGACAAATTCTTGATGTGCTACGAAGCGTGACAACTCAAGAAAACGGTCGACAAATTCTAAAATCTGAAATTATCGCAGTTAGTATCCCCAAGCAGTGATAGCAAACTTGAGCATTGTAATTGATGATTCAGTTTACTTTACACTATATCATGCATGCATTCATATGCCACTGAAATATACATAACAAGCAATGCTACTTGGTATCTACATGTAAATGTTACACAACGCCAATCGAATGCACTTTTAATGAATATGAAATTTTGTAATGTATATATTATTGTAGTTGACTGCCTTTTAATGCAGTAATTGATAGCTTTCCTAATTGCCCTTGGAACTGCCTGAATGATCCGAAACATGACCCACGTAATTAATTACAGCACTAAAAACAACATAATTAGGAAGCAACTTTATACTCCCGGCTATAACACTAATAAATGGTGAACATTTCAATGGTGTTCTTTTAATGTCTTTGGGATATTATTGGTGTGAGGGTGTCTTGCTCCCTCCTACAGTATTTACCCGAATTTGCAATTATACGAACTTCCTCAACAACACTTGTACAGTGAAGCCTGTTTATAATGGTCACCTTTAGGACCTGAAGAAAATGATCTTTATAGACAGGTGGCCTTTCTGTCCAGGTTGATTTCTATAGAAAGTGTCATTTTGGGGTTGTAAAGAGTGGCCTTTTTACACAGGTGGCTGGTCTATAGAGGTGGCCGCTAACACAGGTTTGACTGTAGCTGAGCGTTTTCTTTGCACCACACGTTTTACAGACAGGTGGGCTTTCAATATTTAATTATGAAATCTCAATTTAGTAAAAACGGTGCATTTTGAAGTCGGATATAATTATGTGCAAAATTTGCTGACCATAAATCTTTCTCTTACGACAATGTTTTTCATACCGTATACCTTGATACCTTGACCGGGGCTTGCTCACTCCCGAAGGAGGAACCCCTCCCTGGACATTATCCATCTGACTCTGTCACGGGCTATTTGTGGCCATGTTGACCCCAGGTGGTGGGTGAGGTCGTCTCGCCATCTCGTCCGTGGTCTACCTCGTGATCTTCTCCATTCTCTGGGTGTCCAGTCAGCATTTAATACCGTATAAGCAGCCTGCATTTTCACAATTAAACGATTTCTTACCAAGTATGAAGGCCATAGAAAATTAATTGTTCTGGGTATTATTTTGGTTATACTATAATGACTGTTGTGGACAGGTAGTCGTTGTGTAAAGGTGGAATTACTTTATTTGTTAAAGTAACTTGTGTTGTATTCGTAATTATGCTAATCAATGTCAACGTCACTTTTGTCTGCACATGCGCAATTGTCACTCGTACTATGTCCACGTGTCTTGTTGCCGCTCGCACACGCAATCATGTGTCTCCTCGATGTCGCCATCCTCTCGGACATAACAACTTGTAGCTGCGCAAATTACGAATATCATTAAAGCAATTGTACTTTCTGTTAACCACAGTTGAATCACTATCATATAAGCCAAAAGTCTAATGTAAAGTGGTCTCTCCACATAGGTGGTCGCTCAAGACAGGTAAATTCTATTTGATGGTCAGTTTAAGACAGGTCATTAAAATAATTTGGACTGTAGTTACTTTATTTAATGTTGTAATATCTCCCCCACGATTTCTGTTTATAAGGGTGCCCCAATGCGCGTAGACAGGTCACTGCGGTTAGCAGTTTGCATCATCATGCGTGACTAAGACCAGATCCGTGAGTTCAACGAAGCTAGATTTCCTTGATCCGGATGGCAAGCCATTGAAGTAAAGAAACAATGTCAATTCGCGTCATAAGAAGACAATACCTCGATGAAATGGACACTAATGTAAACAATCCCTCCTTGACGTTATGTTTGCCAATGAATCAGTGTTGCTTTGCCCACCAAAACATGAACTTAAAAATATCCTCTTGAATTAAATGTTCTTCTTACTCATAAACCCGAAACTATATTGGCAAATCATTTCCCTTTGATGACAACGAATGGTCCAGGATTAGGAGGTACCGCGTCCTCGCCGTGGAATTGGGGCGTGCGGAGCCCTGTTCCACTGGGTAGTGGCGAAATAGACTTCGGACAACTTGGTCACGCAAACGGTACCATGGAACTGGAGAAGTGCCTGCGCTTTTCCAGCTCCACTCCCGCTAAGGTTTGGACAGCCAGACCTGGGGCCATGTTCATGGACCGGGACTAGCATTCCAGGACTAAATCTCAACCACAGTTGTTAGCAAGTATTCCGCTACGCTGAGTAAAAGTATTCCCGAAGCATCGCTTGATTTTCAATATAGCTTTTTTGTGTTTTTGTGGCAATGGAGATTGGTTTATAGCATCACAAGAAAGCAATATGCTAGAGGATGAATGTGATCATGATACAAATATTGATACCTTTCTGATCAACTGCTAAAGCCCTAAACTGGCCAGTTTTCCATCAATTGAGCTTACTTACTGTTCTATTTATTATCAGCCAATCAATTATCTGCTCCGTGGAAAAAAGCTTTGTAAGCTTATTAGATTTTGCAGAATAAATGGTGATGATGAGGATGATGATGAGCAAGATGTGCTTTTTAAGAACTGCCCTTGTTGAATGACTTGCTCTTCATTCATTGAGATCAATTCACACATCTCACCCAGTACTGCATTATCAATCATCTGCATCCGAGTGCCTGTCTTGCACAGAAGGAATGTTCACTGCGTAACCGATTAACTGATATTAAATTAATATGTTTTTGTAATTTTGAATGTTAGTTGTGATTATGCTCCGTGATGATCACCTTTGTATGTTCACCACATGTCATATCATATGCATAACATCTTTCTTCATCTTGTTTGGCTAAAGTGAGACAATTTTAGACTTCCAATAGATTTTAGCGTAGCCTATTGCTGTTGAAGATCATTGAAAGTTTTGTTGCTTTGAATCCGTAATGTTTTACTTTTACTCTTACTCTGAGTAACATATCATTAGGTTTACTTTTACTTTTACTCAGGCTAATTTCAATTTGATTTACTCTTACTCTTACTCAGAGTAGTTTTCAAGCTGTTTACTTTTACTTTACTCAGAGTAATTTCAATTTGATTTACTCTTATTCTTACTCAGAGTATAGTTTTCAAGCGGTTTACTTTTACTCA
>OFHS01002948.1:7959-18742 GCA_900245855.1 Calvadosia cruxmelitensis | reverse complement strand
ATCAAACGGCGCTCTAAACACGCTCCTATCTCAAAATTCTGCCTGCAATAGGATCGGAGCGAGTAAAATGTGTCCGTTTAACCCAGGCCTTAGTCCTCTCCCGGGCACGCATGGTATGTCCGACAAATCGTAGCCTCCTTTCTGCAGACGGAGTGATGCGGCGCAACTTGATTGTTGATATAATTGTTAGGCAGTGATGGTTGAGGGCATGCCTGAGTAGCGCGTCATATGCTTGTGACATCTGGCGATACGCTTGCTCAGACATGATCCATGCCTCTGAGCCATAGAGCATAATTGGCTCGATAGTGTGACGGAAGAGTTGCAATTTTGCTTCCCTTGGCGCCTTTGATGACCAGATCTTGTTTAATGGCTAGAGTGCAGTCCTGGCAGCTCCTCTCCGTGCTGTGATGTCACTTGTTGTTGAAGGCAAGGTAGCACCCAAGTACTGGAATGATTGCTTGCGTTCAATCAGACATCAATCCTAATAGAACCATCTTTTCCCTCCATCATGTCTTTCATCCTATCATTTTTCTCTATAGTCACCCTGACAACACAAACACAAAGAAGTGACTTTTAATATCCTGACGTCATGGATATGAACAATCAGTGCTAAAAAGACTCTCAATTTACACATTTCCCAAAGGCAGAGTTGAAAGTTAAAAATCTCATTGAAATTTTTAGTTTTTAGATCTTCTATTTTTATGATTTTTGAAAATCAGACCTCGCTGAATGCTAAAGGACTAGGTCAAGGACGCAAGGCGTCTTTTCTTTTAAAATGACACCCATGTGTAACTGGAGGTGCACTTGAGATCAATTCCAGAGAAAGAAATGCGACAGGAAACAGATCTATTAATATCGGTAAACATATTTTTCCTTTCCTGTGATTTTGAAACACCCATGGAACAAAGACATTTAAACCATTACACTGCGTTGCGAGAAACAGCTAGCTATGCCGACGAACAGATACAAAATGAATTCAGTAAAATAATCACAACAGTAACCATTTTCAAATCAATGATGAAGTAGTAGAAAATCTCTAGCTGAATGCTTGTCAAGCAATCGGAGTGAATATAGAGCTTACAAAAGTGAATATAGGGCTTACAAAAGTTAGATATCAATTTCTGAGCTGCAATACAATGTCCAATGCGCTAAAACCACACCAAGCCGTTCGAACTTCACCGACGAAGTTGTTGTAGACAGCTGCAAGAAAGCTGGACTGGTGTGGCGGCATTCGCTCTCTCACACGTTGAACAGCATCGTAAAGTTATAGTTTATTCATGCAAAGTCCACACAAGAAGAATCTTGATCGGACTTGGATTCAGACGAACTCGCAACGGAGCATTCACGGAATTTATCGAAGACGGAAACAGGTTGTAATCACACAACAAAGGCTGGCAATGATTTGATTTGCATCCTTCGTAGTCCGTATTTGAAAACCCAATAGACCAGCTATATCCAAGCAAGAAAACCCAGCCTCAAGAGGATGAGAAAAATCTCTTGGCGCCAGCGTGGTGTGTCCCTGCTGAGTTTCATCATGTCTAGTCACTCGCAGGACCAACGCGTCTGCAAGAAATTCTAGCATTTTCAACTTTGGAAATTTATGTACAACTCCTTGTAAAAAATTTCAAAATTTTCCAAGAAGTTAAATATAAGTGTCTTCTTATGGCCGGTAAAGTCGCTTAGGAGTTTGAAGCGAAAATTCTGAGAACTGACCGCGCGACAAAATTGTTTAGACATGCCAATCACCTCATCTCTCGTGACACGACGCCAAGCGTCCCTTAAGTGACGTAGATTAAGGTAGATCCAGATCGTTTTTGGCAACGCGAGAAAATATCTCATTCGAAAATAGCAATTTTGTGATAAATGCAATTAAAAAAAGATAGAATTGCGCGATTTCAAAAATTCAAAGGGATTTTTTACCAGGAAGACTAGCTCTATCAATACAACCAATAAAAGTTCTCGGGTTTATGAGCACTTTAATGAAATTCTACTTGCGAAATGCTGTTCCATGTTCTCCTTCATAACAATTGCAGACAAGCAAAGTCAAGATCTTACTGGCAACGATGATTTCTCAAGATCTTAGAATGGAACTCCCTGCGTGTCTTGGTTACTTCTTTTAAAGCAACATTCTTCCGGCTCTCGATTGGTGTCATTTGCCGTCGTGTGAGCGAGTTTGCGGCATGTTTCAGAAGCCAACAAAAACATGTTGATCAATCGATTAAAAATTTATTGTTTAACAATATCTGTCAATTAATCGATTCTGGAAAAAACCGTTGATTCACATCCCTAGTGTATTGTTGTTTTCTTTTGTCCACAGGGGATTAGCTACTCTCCTTCACCACAGATTGTTTGTCTGGAGAACCCGGAAGGCTGGTAAAATAGTCCCTGATCTTTTTCAAGACACTGCAAAGAGATTCCCCAATCGGACAGCACTGATATGTGTGGAGACTGGAGAGAGGTTTACTTATTCAGAAACTTTGCAGATGGTGAACAAAATTGCCCATACATTTAAGGGTCTGGGTTACAAGAAGGGTGATGTTGTTGCTATATTGATGGAATCGCAGCCAGAATTCGTAATGGCGTGGCTCGGTTTGGCAAAGATTGGAGTTGTATCCGCTCTAATTAATCATCATTTGCAAAATGAGTCGTTAGCTCATTGCCTGAAAATTGCAAATGCCAAAGCAATAGTTTATGGAAAGAGCTTGGAAGGTATGTGCGAGATGCAATATTGGTATACAGCCTTTTCTGTAGAGGACCGTCTATATAATTATTGTTACTATACACCTCGTCAATAGAACCCTCTTTGAAATGGCGGCTGTTTTTGTGACCTGTGCACGATGGTTCATTTCCTGTGGCTCACAAGAATAGTTTAGTGATCGGGAGTCTGGTTTTCAGTGATTTTATTTTTGCTGTTTGTGCAACCAATCATACTGGCTTGTGTAACGCAAGACAATTCTCCCAGCGTCTCTTGGACTTTACATAAACATCTGTTATTCTTAGAAGTCTGCTCATCGTTTGCTGCAATTTGATGTTTAATAGAGCCACCTCTAGATCGACTTACCACTGTATTTATTAATCAATTGCATATTACTTTTGTGTTGGCAGTGAATTTGGCAAACATTACGAATGACCTCAATGAGGCAATGGAATACTTCTGTTATGATGACACATCAACCATTGAAGGCGGAAAAAACTTGTCCAACGCCATGCAGTCTGCTTCCTCTGAAGATTTACCTTTACGAAAAGACCAGTCGCTGCAAGGTATGTGCATACTGTTTATAGTAGTTGGCCTTACGTCAACTGCAAAGCCTTGTCCTCTTGTACCTGTAAATCATATTTTTGCTATAACCTACATTATTCTCTTGCTCTCGTTATGTTTCATCTTATGTCATCCACCTCGGCAACCTGCAGCGACCCATAGCCACCTGTCGTTTGTTATGAACCAGAGACCTTCAGTAACATTTTCAATCTTCATGTTTGCAAATGCCTTAAATTGTATTTGTTATGACCAGCAAGTTCTACTTAGTATAGCTTGTGTTTTGTGTTTATTTGATGTTCTTTTGGGCAATTAATCCTTCTGCAGTGTAACCCCATTAATATCACCTCGGTTAATATCACAACCCGCTTAATATCACTTCAGTTTGAGAACCAAGCTCTGTCAAAATAAACTATTTTAACCCGCTTAATGTCACGACCCACTTGTAATCAGGATTTTTGATTTGAAAATCATAGCGATAATAACAAGGTTTCACTGTATAATTATTGTTCTGTTGCAGACCCGTTGGTTTACATTTACACATCTGGAACTACCGGACTACCTAAAGCTGCTGTCATTAAAAACATTAGGTATGGAATCCAATTACTCAGATGTGTTGATGTGTCATCATTTTATTGTTGCTATTCTTGACTTTTTTGAGTCTGGTATGTGTGGATGTAGTTATGCAAACTGTCTCTTACTAACTAGTGCTTGTCAAAAGTGCAGCTGAGTCGTTGTTACAAGACTTTGATGCGCATTTTAATCCCAAAATGCATTCCGTCAACGGAAAGTTTTTGCTGTTAACTGACCATAATTTGCACTTGACAATAAATCCAATGTTGTCTCAGGTTTTAAGTTGTTAACTACATTTTTGAATCAATTTAAGACGTCTTTGGATATTCAAAAGTTCTGCCCTTAAAAGGCTATTTTCGATGAGTTAAGCCAGGCTCACTTCATTGCTTCCGGCACTAGCGAACAGGAAATCATTACGTGTTAATAACTAGACATTGAACTTCCTTTTAAGGAATTCCTGATTCATACATCGGCCTTGTTGTTCACATATGTTATTTGTTCCATTTTGCAATGCTTCTTCGTGAGTACCGGTATCACAAATCATGTCACCATAGTTTTGGTCAATGCCACGATAATATTCGAAGAATGATATGATGTCGAGCTAGTTGCAAATGTTTGATATTAAGATGAGTGAAATTAATTTTGTTAGGTCTACATTGTAGTACTCTGAAACCTGTCTATAATGGGCACCTTTGGGACCTAAGGAAAATGACCTTTATTTATAGACAGATGACCTTTCTGTCTAGGCTTATTTCTGTAGAAAGTGTCATTTTGGGGGTTATGAAGAGTGGCCTTTATACACAGGTGGCTGCTCTGTAGAGGTGGCCGCTAATACAGGTTTGACTGTACTAGTTTCATAACTTTCATTTGATACTTTTTTCCAGATTTCTCATGATGACTGTCGCTTTTCAATACCTGTTTGGCATCAATGAGAATGACGTTAACTACTTAGCGCTGCCTCTCTACCACAGCAATGCTGGGATCGTTGGCTTAGGACCATTGGTTCTGTCTGGTGGAGCTTTGGCAATACGCAAGAAGTTTTCTGCAAGCAACTTTTTCAAAGATTGCGATAAATATGGTGCAACGGTATGCTGATGAATTGATTTCAAGAAAATGTATGATTTGTTCTACATAACACAGAACACCACAGCAATAGAATTCATCATTTAGATGACATTGTACGGTGCATTGCGTTTATATGCAAAACCGTTAAACGGATAACGCATTTATCCATGTGCCGTTCTTTGAAATTGATTCATGCCGTTCTTCCGAGAGGCTTTTTTATTGTTACGGGACAAAAAATCTGACAACGCATTCGCTTCAATGATCTTTGCCCCTCAAAGCATGAGGACCTTTTCTATCTCCATTGCGACGGAATGATCTGAATCTCAGCAGAGCCAAGCATTTGGCAAGTCGAATTCCAACCATGTATTATCTTCTACATGTTTCCCATGCTTCATCTAACAAAATATATGCTGATTTGTGTATTCAGTGACTGCTTAGTTGTTTTGTAATGTCTATTGTTCTATTGCTATCTGTGGTTAACCGTCGGTCAATCGGTTATTTGAATCAGTTAATTGACGATGAAAATTCCATAACCGCTGCAGCTCTACTATTAAGTGATTGTGTAGTATTGATATTGCAGAGAGATTAGGAAATTATCACATCGAACAATACTATAGATTTTAATGTTATGTTTTCTTTTGTTGAATCAGATCACTCATTATATTGGAGAGGTATGCCGCTACCTATTATCGCAGCCTATCCAAGTGACTGATTCAGGTCATAAGTTACGACTTGCTGTTGGCAATGGCATGAGGGCTGGCATTTGGAAGCAGTTTCAATCCCGCTTTTCCATTGGACTGATTGCCGAATTCTATGGGTCAACTGAAGGAAATACCAACATGTTGAATTTTGAAGGCGTTGCAGGCGCTGTTGGGTTCAATTCTGTGATTTTGCAAGCGATCTTCCCAATTAGACTGTTCCGCATTGATTCGGATACTGGCGAACTGTTGCGGGATGCTAATGGATTGGCAATCCTATGCAAAGCGAATGAACCTGGACAGCTGGTTGGAAAGATTGTCAAAGGTAGTTGTTTTACTGCAATATATTTGAAAATCCCGCCTATCTTTAGTTCTTATTACACCATTCGAACAAACATCACATACTGAAGTTATAAAAAGCCTACTTGGAATACAACATGTAAAACAATAAATTATATCCAATTATTTTGAAATTTAGTTCTTTACAGTACCTATGGAGGCTGCAGGATCTCAGTGGACTGTAGTAAAGACAAATTCACTCTGTCACTGGTTGAATTTTCTGTGGTGTTTAGCTTGACAACATTGTTGATTTATGATTCTGATGCTGTTACAGGGGACCCATCAAAGGATTTCCATGGCTACATCAACCAATCAGAAACAAGTAAAAAGATTGCCCGCAATGTATTCAAACACGGAGACTCATCTTTTTTATCAGGGGATATCTTAATTCAAGATGAATTGGGCTACTTTTATTTCCAAGATCGTCAAGGTGACACATTCCGTTGGAAAGGAGAGAATGTCTCCACGATGGAAGTCGAGACAGTCATTAGCGAAATTTTGCAATTGAAAGCTGTTGCTGTCTATGGCGTGGAAGTCCCAGGATCAGAAGGTAAAGCTGGCATGTGCGCTATTGCGCATTTACCTGATGACTATGACATTGGCAGTCTTCACGGCAAATTGACGTCAAAATTGCCTGCGTATGCTCAACCTGTTTTTGTACGTATTGTTGATGACCTGGAAACGACTGGGACGCACAAATTAAAGAAGAATTCACTCAAGAAAGAAGGGTACAACCTTGATCTGGTCAAACAAGGCACTGTTTACTACCTCCCACCTCGCGCAAAATCCTACAAGTTACTTGAAGCAGATGACTACCAAAAAATCAAGGATTGCAAAGCAGGATATTAACGGGATATTTCTTTTCGTCCGCTTTCTTATCTTAGGTTTTCATTATTTTGCAATGCATCTAGTCTGTGATAGAATTTTTTTAACTGTTTGTAATTATTTTATTGACAGCAGCTAAGCTTTATTGCAGACAAATCGATTTACTGAAGTGAGAAATATTTGATGTCGATTTATTTTGTTTGAATATTACAATTGTTGCCCCTGACAAGTAGAATTAACTTGACAAACCCAGGAAATAATAATTTGGAATTAGCATATATTATTTAAAACATTTTTACATAGTTTTTGTGGCTTGGGTTCTTTTAATGTATGAAATCCAAAGAGTTTTGTTTTGAAATATTGTTTCCAATAACACAGTGCATTCCTTTTGTGTCTGGAAGGCAAATAATTTCTAATTTTTGTTGTTTAGCTGTTTTAATTAAGCGCATACCTTAGCTTAATTGTAGCAGGCAACTTGGCAACAAAGGAATAAGCAATGTGGACATTTTTCTCTTTGATTTATTTGTTTGATTTATAAAATATTTAATCAACAATTGGTGTTACAAATTCTCCTTCTTTTTGTCTTTTATCTTTCTTCTAACTTTGTAGGGATCATTGCTCTTTGACATAGGAACAAGCCATTACAGTCAAACCTTTATTAGCGGCCACCTCTATACAGCAGCTACCTCTGTATAAAAGTCACTCTTCATAACCCCAAAATGACACTTCCTATAGAAATCAACCCGGACAGAAAAGACATCTGTCTGTAAGTCAGGTCCCAAAGGTGACCACTGTAGACAGGTTTTGCTGTACTGAATTCTGAATTCATTAGCTGTCTTTAATTAAGCTTTCCCACAATCAAGCTTTTAAACAATGCGAGATTTCCAGACGTCCTGTATTTATGCTGTGCTAATTGTTTGATATTATCTTTTGACATAATTAACTTAATTTCATTACTTACTACACATTTCTTTTAAGATGGTCCGTATTTTCTTTTGTAATCACAAACCCTAGCTTATAACCGTTTTAGATCAACGTCACTGTAAACATTACCTGAGGGATTGGTATTTTCCTGTCAGCCGAAGTACGAAGAACGGATATTGACATTGGCAACGACTCCAAATAAGGAGAACGATGTCAGACAATGGTGCGACTTCTAACCAATTAATGACGTGGGAAATACAGTTGTTCCTTTGTGCTAGTAGAAGTGATTCCTGACAGCGCGCGTCTAGCTCCTTGTTAATGCAATTGGCTGCGAAGACAATCGACAAGAATGTCGCAACGGCGGACAATGCAGTCCATGGTTGTCAAGGCAACGAAACTAAAACGTGAAAGACATGCTTGTGTCTTGATGACAATTTCGGCATCTCTCTTGAATGCCTGCCACGGCAGTTCACTTGTTGGTAAACAATACAACGCGCTGATCAAGGCCAAACTAATTGTAAAGAGGTGCCCTGGAGCCACAGAAACGTCAACAGAGATCAAAATGGAGCAGGAATCGACCTACTCCAAGTACTTCATAAACAGGTTAAATGCACACGAACCAGCACGGCGAACCTAAAAATATACAACATACGTCAAAAGTACAATAAATTCTATTTCAAGGTAGTTTACATTGATTTGAAAACTTTCTTGGAATTTACGATAAGCGAGAGGCGTGTTCATTGTGAGGAGGGCAAGATGCCAAACCTTCTCAAATGTTCTCGCTGAATAATAAAACGACAACTGTCAAATACTCGACGAATGTTCTCCGTGTCTACAGCACATGTGAAATGTGGATAACAATCGTGATTCTTGTGAGCATCTCGGCCCTTTTCTCGCGTAACTTGCAGAAATTCATCCCTAATAAAGAATTTCGCGCGTGTTACCTCGGTGTTCGCACAATCCTTGCGGATGGATTCAGGTATGCGGTAGCGTGAATAATTTGGAAAATAGTCCTCCAATTTCGATTTTCCTCTCTCGATTTTTTCAGTCAATATATCCTGTTTGTTTAGAAATAAGATGACGGAGACATTCTTCAAAAATCGGTTGTTCCAAACACTCCGAAACAGGTCTAAGCTTTCAGAAAGCCGATTCTGTAAGGGGTCCTCACGGAGTACCAAATCGTAACTGCTACACGCAACGACAAAAATTATAGCCGTAACGTCATTAAAACATTGAATCCATTTTCTACGTTCATCGCGTTGGCCACCGACATCAAGCATGTGAAATTTGACTTTCTCGACTTGAAAAATTGTGACAGTTATCTGTGATGTAAGGACACGGGAGCGAAGAATATCCTGGTCGGTTGGGATGTAATCATTTTTACGAATCAAATGTACACGATCAAGGAAATACCTAGCACTGTCTAAAAGCTGGTATTCGTTGGCTCGTTCGTAGCAACGCTGGACACCCTCATCTTTCCACAGCGCTTCCGTACAGTCGTAAAATTCCTGACAAAAATCAAAGTCGATCGAAGTTGAGTGTTCGAGAAGCCATTTGGCTCGTGGTACATTCAGCTGGTCATACAATGCAACCGGCGGGTCTAACGTACTCATTGAACCGACAACGGATAGGATAGCTTCACGGATGTTCTGTTTAATGTCTTTAGCCTTGGCCTTCCTTTCTGCTTCATTAAATCCCTGCACGTGGAGAATTCTCATTTGTTTGATAAGCGTACTCTTCCCGCTTTCTCCCGCGCCGAGCAGAAGCAGTCGATGAATACCATTGTATTCTCTTCGTTCCTTCTCTAAACAACGATCTATTTTCCTACTCGTAACACTAGCTAGATCATCAGTCGAACAGCAATGGCATAAAGTCATTTCGTATCTGATTGACTGCGATACTCCCCATTCGATCGATGTGCTGTGCAATACTTGCCGCGGCAAAGCTTTCACGTTCTTTCTCAGAAGCAAAACAAACTACAGGGAGCGAAGGTGAACGGAACCCTGCGGCGATGACGTCAGCTAACTGCTGCCGAAAGTCGGTCAAGATGCGCTGTCTCTAAGTTAAAAAACTTGTTCCACTGTAAAATACTTTGAAATGATCTATCCGTTTATTATTCAACTAAATATTTACTTTGCGTTTCAGTGTTTGATCGCATCTTTCGATCCTTCAAAACGAGCTTTTACAATAATATGACAACAGCGATTTCAAATGACGTTTTGTACGATTGTATGCAAAGCCGGTTTAAAGCTGTAGAAACCCCGTTTGCTGTTTGCAAGAAGTAAGGTTGCCAAGGTAACATCGAAGCATAGTCGACAGCACGTAGACACGTTTCCTTGGTACGAAACATTTGGCTATTCCAAGAGACGCAAGTATTACATGATTTTGCGTTTTTAAACACTGTTGTAATAGAACTTTCCAATAGAGTAAAATAATAGTTTCTTTGAGGTTTGAGCTGTAGAGAACGAATGCAGCCATAGAAACAAGAAGGTCAAAATTAGTCCACCCCTTTCGCCTTTTATATTGTGCGAATGACGGAATGTTTGTTGTACTGAAAAGTATTCTTGCAAATAGGAAGTTCATTCGAAAGTGCAATCCAGATGGGCTACCGTTTCCACGGAGGTGAAGTCCGCATGCAGGGGGGTCAGGGTCACATCTACTTTACAGTGTCAGTATGTGCAGTATGTGGCCTTTAAATAGAAAGAAAATATCCGACGCGCGTAGAAGGCTTTCGAAAAATGCACCAACACTACACTGAAGTTAAAGGCCTATTTTAAAATGGATTACGGGGCATTGGAGAATTCCATAGG
This sequence comes from Calvadosia cruxmelitensis, assembly GCA_900245855.1. Lineage (NCBI taxonomy): Eukaryota > Metazoa > Cnidaria > Staurozoa > Stauromedusae > Kishinouyeidae > Calvadosia > Calvadosia cruxmelitensis. The sequence continues at coordinate 8,252 of OFHS01002948.1, read as the reverse complement.
AGGCCATTATTTTGCAGGTTGATATGCATTACCTGCTTTGCATACGTAGACACGTATTACATACCAATTTTGCAATAAAATAATTATCTATTTATTTGGATATTTGGATACGGTTGTACTCCATAAAGAGGTTTAGCGATTCGAGGCCAGCTGAAGATTTCAAGATGGTGGGCTACGATGAAGACGAGCATGAAGCTTATTTTCTCGAGATGAGGAAATATTTCCAAGATTATTCCCGAACGAAAGACTTTACAGCCCACAACTCAAAGGTGAGTATAATTGTAAACTGAATT